>JAWQFJ010001442.1:57500-62500 GCA_034096865.1 Theodoxus fluviatilis | reverse complement strand
AAGAAAAAAACTCATAAAAAACAGCCGATCAGATGTTGTGTCCTGCCAGTTCATGTTTCCCACCAGCTTGGCTGTCTTTGTCACACCCCTCTCCTTGGACAACTCCCCTAGTGTGGCCCATTTGTGGAAGTTTATTCCGAAAAGAAAAAGAAGTTGTGGTAAAGATAAAGGTAAAGGTGTGATTTTATATAGCGACTTATCACCCATGTCTGGGTCTCAAGCCACTTTACACTTTACCCCCTGATCACTGGGCTGCCTGACCAATCCTTCACTGGCACCTGATGACAAATAGAGAGATAGACAGATAGGATGCACACAGTCAGGTATCAGCACCAACTCTATATCTGGGAGTATTCAACCCAGTGCTGGCTCATGGCCACATGGTTGCACTACAGGGTGCCATTGCTACCCTCATGGGTAACCAATTTTACTCCAGGGTGGGGAGAAGTAATGTGAGCTAAGCACGTTGCTTGAGGATGCAACTTTGGGACCAGGCAGCTTCGAATGCCGCACCCATTAGCTGCAAACGACTGCAAGCTAATGAAGCATACTAACCACATGGCCACTCATTCACTTGTTAACTGTCATCCTGCACCTCTATGGCCAGCAAAGAAGTGTGGAGACAACTCACATAGCCTTGGTTCTCCAGCTCTACAGGGTCCTTGCTGCGCAACTTGTGCAGCAGTGGTTTGTGGCGGGGCAGAATGTCGGCTGGGGCGCTGGCCACCCTGGTGTTGATGTACTGTGCCTGCACCTGGAGAAGGAAGGAACACACAGGGAATTAGACATGAGCTAGCTTTATGCAGGCAGGCACACTGAAAATGACTGGTAGGGATCGCTTCCACTGATGGGCCACACTAGCGGACTAGTCCGAGGAAAGAGGTGTGGACCCCACTCCGCTAGCGAGCCTGAGCATCTGATTGGCTGCATTTAAATTTTGCATGGGTGTTTATGCTCAAAACAGAGCTGAATCACCTTGATGACTGCTGCAAATATGATGTTCATCTGTGACTCAAGTCAGCTGAAAGCACATTGTGTACACCAGTTTGTCAATTATTCACACTTTATTGTCATTCTGTGGGTGGAATAACCGTCCAAGATTGCATATGTGAGCTAGCGAGCACATAATAATTTGGTTGTCATTCTATATGGGAGTCACTGCAAATTAAATTGCACCCCTTTCCTCAGGTGAGTCCACTAGTGTGGCCCATCAGTGGAAGGGATTCTGACTGGTAGGTGTAAATACAGCAAGCACACAGGAAAGGACGAGTACACACAGAGGGAAATAGGCATGAGCTAGTTTTTTACAGGCAGGCAAGCACACTGGAAAAGACAGGTATATGTAAAAGCTGACATGCACATAGGTAAGGATGAATATACACAGGATACAACAGGCATGAGCAAATTCCATGCAGGCTGACAAAGTGGACAAGACGGGTAGATGTAAAGCTAATCATGCACACAGGTAAGTATGCACACACACAGATGGAAATTGGCATGAGCTAGTTTTTTGCAGGCAGGCACATTGGAAAAGACAGATAGATGTAAATTATACAGTATGCACATAGGTAAGGATGAATACACACGGGTGGAAATTGACATGAGCTAGCTTTTAGCAGGCAAGCAGATGTAAAGACAGCTAGCATGCACACAGGTAGAGATGCATGCACATTGGATTCAACAATTAAGTATGCCAAGGCAAAATCGTGATATACAGACAAAAAGAGTTACAGAAGTAAACACAGGAACACAAGGAGCAGACAGATATACAAAGTATATATACAGGTGCACAAATGTAAAGAGAGATGCAGTCATGTAAGCACAGTACTGGTTCACACAGGTAAATAAATGGTCACAAGAGCCTATACAGGCAGGAGTACAGAGCAAAAAAAAAGCATGCATATACAGTGAAATCCATGTACTGGCTAGGCAACTGCAGACGTACTCATGAAAATACAAGGGTACAGGTAAAAGCTGGCTAATACAGGTAAGGTGAGGACAGAACATTGATACAAAGACATACAGGTAAACACAGGCACATGATAAAAATAGGTACACATACACACTATCAAGGAAAGAGAGGTATACACATTTTCATAGTATGTTTGTATGTGTGCATCCTTATAATGTGCAAAATTCCATGCCCACAGGCATGCTCAATGCACACAGAGGTATAAAAGTTCAGGCCACATACCAGCAAATGTTCACACATGCACATACAAGGTGGCAAAAGTTATATACATGTATGTATATGTTTGCAAGCACACAGTACCACTGCATCACTTACATTAATATGCAGACACACATGCACAAAGGGGCGTGTAGCTAAGTTCAGATGTATCAATGTAAATACACTCATATGTAATGTTGATGCACATACTCCATTCACAAGGAAACACATGCATACCAGATGATGCACATGCATTCACATAAATGCAGAGACAGGTGATTCAACCCACACACACAGTGGCATCTAGCAAAGTCAATTGCATACAGACACATCTGGATGTGCAATATATTTTATATACCTTTACTTCACTGGGAGGCAATCAGTGAATCATGCATTTGAATGTGTAAGATACAAAGGAGTTATCTAGATTAAAATGCAAACATACATGACATGCTGGTACATATGAATATTCAGTTGCATGCATCTGCAGGTATGAAGTGTAAATGTTGTATAAACTAACATAAAATGCTTTCAAGTGCAGCATACTTTGGTCCAGTTGGATATAACATTCTCTTGGTCTGGTTGGGTATTAGATTCTGCTGTCATTTTATACCCATTAATATAGCCAACACAAAATATTGTAAACCTTAAATGCAAGCTTATAAAAGAAAACGCATGATGTTTGCCCATACATGTATAATAAACAAACAGTTGGTTGTAAACCTAAGGTCCAGACTTTAGTATTTAACAAGAAGGGCAAAAGCCCATACGACTCACATGCTTGACTTTGACCTTTACATGACCTTGACCTTCAGGTGACCATGGTCAAGGTCAAACAACTAAACCTAGCAATGACATCATATACTAAGAACTGATTTACACATTTTCCCTACCAAAATACATGTGACCTTGACCCAAGGTCAAGGTCATCCAAGGTCATGCAACACAAAGCTGTTAATTCAAGACATAGGAAGCACAATGGTGCTTATTGGCACTTTCTACCATGACGTATGGTCACTTTTAGTGGCTCACTACCCCATTTTGGTCACATTTCATAAGGGTCAAAGTGACCTTGACCTTGATGATATGTGACCAAATTGGTGTCACGATGAAAGTATAACATGTGTACTACAATGTTATGAAGTTTGGAAGAGTTATCTGCCATAGTTCAGGGTCAAGGTCACTTCAAAATATGTATACAATCCAACTTTAAAGACCTCCTGTGACCTTGACCTTGAAGCAAGGTCAATCAAATTGGTATCAAAAGATAGGGCTTACTTTGCCCTATATACCATATATAGGTCAGATATCCAATCTCAAAAACTTCAGAGAAAATTGGGAAAATGTGAAATATGGCTGTTTTTTAACATTTACGGCCCCTGCGACCTTGACCTTGAAGCAAGGTCAAGTCACTGTGTATGTTTTTGTACGCCTTGTCATCATACACCATTATGCTAAATTGGGTGTTGATAGACTTAATAGTCTCTGAGAAAAATCCAACGTTAAAGTTTTTTACGGACGGCACGACGCTCGGACGCCCGGACGCCCAGACGGACGACACGGGTGACCTAGTATGAAAGTATAACATGTGTACTACAATGTTATGAAGTTTGGAAGAGTTATCTTACATAGTTCGGGGTCAAGGTCACTTCAAAATATATATACAATCCAACTTTAAAGAGCTCCTGTGACCTTGACCTTGATGCAAGGTCAAGTCACTATGTATGTTTTTGTACGCCTTGTCATCCTACACCATCATGCCAAATTGGGTGTTAATAGACTTAATAGTCTCCGAGAAAAATCTAACGTTAAAGTTTTTTTATGGACAACAGGACAAACGGCCGCTATGCCGCCCGGACGGCCGCCTGGACGGCCGCCCGGACGGCCGCCTGGACGGCCGCCCAGACGCCCAGACGAACAACACTGGTGACCTAGTATGAAAGTATAACATGTGTACAACAATCTTATTAAGTTTGGAAGAGTTATCTTCCATAGTTCAGGGTCAAGGTCACTTCAAAATATGTATACAATCCAACTTTAAAGACCTCCAGTGACCTTGACCTTGAAACAAGGTCAATCAAACTGGTATCAAAAGATACGGATTACTTTGCCCTATATACCATATATAGGCCAGATATCCAATCTCAAACACTTCAGAGAAAATTGGGAAAATGTGAAAAATGGCTGTTTTTTAGACAACATTTACGGCCCCTGCGACCTTGACCTTGAAGCAAGGTCAAGTCACTGTGTATTTTTGTACGCCTTGTCATCCTACACCATCAAGCCAAATGGGGTGTTGATAGACTTAATAGTCTCTGAGAAAAATCCAACGTTAAAGGTTTTTACAGATGCCCAGACGCCCGGACGGACGAAAAGGGTGAGTACATAGACTCACTTTTGCTTCGCATGTGAGTCAAAAAGCATATACAGTCAGTAAAGTATGTGGAGTTTTTTTGTGAATGATAAATTTGTAAAAAGAAGAAAACTACTGAATCCACCAAATGTCATAAATACTGTCCCTATGATCCAAAAGGGGAACAAGAAGGGCAAAGCCCATATGACTCACATGCTTGACCTTAACCTTGACATTCAGTGACCTTCAAGGTCAAGGTCAAACAACTAAACCTACCAATGACATCATACACTAAGAACTGCTTTACACATTTTTCCTACCAAAATACATGTGACCTTGACCCAAGGTCAAGGTCATCATAGGTCATGCAACACAAAGCTGTCAATTCAAGACATAGGAAGTACAATGGTGCTTATTGGCACTTTCTACCATGAGATATGGTCACTTTTAGTGGTTCACTACCCCATTTTGGTCACA
>JAWQFJ010001442.1:0-52500 GCA_034096865.1 Theodoxus fluviatilis | reverse complement strand
ATACAATCCAACTTTGAAGAGCTCCTGTGACCTTGACCTTGAAGCAAGGCCAATCAAACTGGTATCAAAAGATAGGGATTACTTTGCCCTATATACCATGTATAGGTCAGGTATCCAATCTCAAAAACTTAAGAGAAAATTGAGAAAATGTGAAAAATGACTGTTTTTTAGACAACATTTATGGCCCCTGCGACCTTGACCTTGAAGCAAGGACAAGTCACTATGTATGTTTTTTGAGGCCTTGTCATCATACACCATCATGCCACATTTGGTATTAATAGACTTAATAGTCTCCAAGAAAAATCCAACGTTAAAGTTTTCGGACGCCCGGACCGGACGCCCGGATGCCCAGACGCCCGGACGCCCGGACGGATAAAACGGGTGAGTACATAGACTCACTTTTGCTTCGCATGTGAGTCAAAAATAGCACATCAATATGGCCTCTAACAATCAAGCAAATGATCAAACCAATGCAAAAGTGCATTCCTATAAGGAGACTGCATAATGCAATACAAGCATTTCTACTCTCAAAGACACACTTCATGCACTAGAGAGAAACACAAGTAACTTGTATGGGTTTACAAAAAAATGTGTCCGCTCAAGTTTCGCCAGAGGAAGACATCAAGCTATCTTTTTAGTTAATGTGTTGATTCTGCAGACTTGGCTGCAAGGCTGCAAGCCCGGACACAGGATGCAACCCAGACACATGTGATCTGACACTACATTAACAACCAATAGAACAGTCAAGAACACTCTATCAGTTTCTATACAGCAAGACACAGCAGAGGTTCAATGAGAAGCGATTCAAAGCCAGCAAGCCGAGGGTGAGAGAGCCAAGCTACACCTGGCACAGTACATGGCCACCATCCTCAAGCAAAAGCTAGGGATGCTGGCCAGTTGATCTATTCCTGTACAAAGAAAGTAGTTAGTGTCAGTGGATCTGCTGTGATCAAAGCATTTAATTGGTTGTCCAGATGAAGCATGTTTCAGTTTCATGATTCCGTGGATCGATTCTTGGGAATTTTGCTTGTAAATCTTTCAGAAATTTGTCAGCAATGACAGTTGATGAAATCCAACAATATCTGGTATATGCACTTAATTCATCTTCCAGATTTCATAATGTCAACTTTTGAGCCTATGTCATGATTTATTTTTGTAGAATTACATATTATTAGAGCCAAGACAGCACTAAAAAAAGAAAGTCCCCCCCCAAAAATGTTTATTGTACCATAACTCACAAAACTGTTGCATGCCATTTCAAAGTAACTTAAATCCAACATCTTGACCATTTGATATTAAGTGCTATTATACCACGTGCTTCAGTGAAATTTGAGCTGAATTTGAGCGTCAGGAAAACAAATTAACAATCTTGCATTTGAAGTGCCTTATGCAATCCAATTAAGTGTGCATGCATTATCATGTGTGCTTCATCATCAGCATCCTTGGTGTCCACAAACTTGGGATGGGAAATCTTGTGACACTGTTAGTGAAGTTCCACATAGGGTGAAATCAGAAAGTCCATCACAATCTCTGATGTGAGACAAACCTACTCCAGCATGCAGAGTGCCTCAAAAGTCACCGGAAAAACACAGCCTCCTGTCACCTGTGAACACACAATGCAAACAAAACAAACACTAACTTTCTCTCCGGTGCAGCAAATTCCATCATTTCCAATCACACAAGAGGAAGAATGTACCTCAGAGAGAAAGAGAGTCACAGGACAGTTTCCGTACTTACGCCATGGTGGGATTGTCATAAGCATCAACGCGGGTGTTGTAGTAAACCCCGGGTCGAAAGTTTGCCAAATATCCAGTCCCTGTGTGTCGTCCCTTTCTGGGCTGAAAGTTCTGCCAGTGTTTGCCATAGGTTGTGGAGTTCTGGGTGACGTAGAACTTCATGATGTTGGTGTCTGCTCCATGGCTCTGGTTGATGTGCTTGTTTGGTGGACCAGTGGGTAGAGGCCCCATGTTGAAGTTTTTCTGCAAAACACAAACCAGTTAAATTTACAGCCTGACAAACTGAAGGAATGGAGGGAAGTGGAAAGAAGGAAAGGAGGAAGGGTGGTGGGAATTTGGGGGGTGGGGGGGGGGGGGCGCAGGTCGGGGGGGGGGTGGGGGGCGCAGGTCTGGAGGGGATCGAGGAGTGAGCAGAAGGGGGAAGAGGAAATCGAGGAGCTGGAAGAGGTATATAGGAGGAGCAAGAGCAACAAGAGCAGAATGGGCATAAGCAATAGAGGCAGGAGGTGGATAGAGCAGGGGTAGGAGTGGGGAGGAGCAGGCGGAGTGCAAGATAGGCATACGGCTCGTCAAACTTATAATTTTAGCGTCTGCCTGAAATATCTTTCATATATGGCCTCAGTGAATATTACAGTTACGGGCACTGAAGCATGCTTCAAGCTGAGGACACGTGTACCTACGACCCACACATACACCCACCCGCCTACCAACAGCCTGTTTCTCTAACACACAGTGCTGTGAGTACACACGCAGAGCATACTTACACACACCCTAAGCAGCAGTGCAAATGACAAGTCCGATGACCACATTGACACTAAATTACCCAGCCAAATGTGAACACGATAGAGCAAAGGTACAGATGAAAAAGACTCACCTATTCAAGCAAACAGAATACTAAAGATTATTTTAAAAATACACGAGATGCCCGCGACTCTGGCGGTGCAATCACAACTTAAATGTAAAGCAAAGCAAAGCTCACTGAAAATAACGTGCACAACAAATCAGTGACAGCCGTGAAGCTATCTTACAACTAAGCATCCGTTGTGCCATTACATGCCAAGCTTACAATCAACATATTACACTTACGAGTGATGCTACGGGTATATTCTATCGGTTGACAAAGGTCTGGTAAGACCGAGGAGAGGAGAGCTGCTCGCCAGAGCTACCCAGTTGTCACTAGCAACTATTCTTATGTGCACATATTCTGGTGACGTCCAACACATTTTCTGTCAGTAACTTCCCCTGACTGCCGACTTCCGGTTTTCCTTCAACACGTGCTTGCGAAAATGGCTTCGGGTCTTTCACAAAGAGTAAAGTGAGTAAACTCTCATTAAATTCTTTATTTAACAATACTAATAAAACCACATGTATATCTATTTTGAAAGCGAGCAGATTTTAGTGGTAAATTTACGTATCATGTTAGTTCATCCGACCATCATGAACAGAGGATCAACTCGATGTGCCCGAGACGCAGAGCTGTTGAAACAGAGCTGAGAGCAAAACAATACTGAATACAAATATGACGGTATAATTTTGGTTAATTGTCTGATGTGTCCCACATCGGTTATTCTCACAGGCGTTGGACATCGCACCAATCGGAAGCAGAAATAGTTCACATGTTTCATGTAATCGATTACGAAGATCAGTATTTGAAATAATTTCCCAACCAGAAAAACCATCGTAATGATTGTTTAGATTGTTGTATTATATCCGCAGGGGAAGTATAGGTCATGTTAGCGTTACGGAAGACATTGTGTGTATTGTATTGTAATGGCGGACTTAGTGGGAAAGTCCGAACTCACATGTGATCTTTGTTTCATTGCAGCAAGCCCAAGACACATAAGGGCAAGCTTGTCCTCGAAAAGCGAGCACCAAAGATACACGAGAACGTCAAACATGCGTTGTTCATGAAAGGAGGCAATGCCAGCCTCCTCGTGTCACAGGTGCTCAAGGAACTTGTAAGTTGATGTTTTGCTTCGTAAGGCTACCATAACAGTTTGAGTTGCCCTCCATTTCGAATCCCCAAAGCCACATGACAAGATTTAGTCTTAAGTACATGTAGTATCGGTGTGCCATAATTGTTGTTGAACTATTCTAAGATGTGGAGTTATACCTCCCTGAAGGTAACAAAGTCCAAAGGACATTGTTGAAAACTTTCATTGAGGAGCACAGGAAGTGAGCAGTCGCATAGCTTAGAACTTTCCTTGGACTTTGGCAGGAGTGTATGTCACTATGTGTGCACAAACAATTGATGTGTGCTGCTGCTCTCTAGCAAAAACCTAACACACACACACACACACACACACTTATGTTGTGTTTTGCGTTATAGAAAGATAAGCAGGCTAGTACTGCAGTTCATAAAGTCAGTCCAATGGCCAAAACCGACATTGGTGTGTCCCCCAGTCCACCTCCGACTGCATCAGCATTGCCTACGCAGGGAAACACCGCCAGGCATCTTCAGCAACCAGCCTAAGCCAACCGGCAACACGGACGCGAGAGACACCACTGAGGGATAACGCCGCACTCCGAACACAGTCTGGCCGCGAGGTCAGACTGCCGCCAAGAATGAAAGACTTTATTCTTGAGAAATAATTTTGTGACATTTCTGTTTCATTCCAGGACAATACAGTGTTTTCATTTATTTCCAGAACACAAGTGACATTGTTCTCATTTATTTCCAGAACACAAGTGACATTGTTTTAATTACTCCCAGAACAATACTAGTAACATTTTATTAATTTGCAGCTCTATTTTTTCATGAAGGGG
The DNA here is from genome assembly GCA_034096865.1 of Theodoxus fluviatilis. Classification (NCBI taxonomy): domain Eukaryota; kingdom Metazoa; phylum Mollusca; class Gastropoda; order Cycloneritida; family Neritidae; genus Theodoxus; species Theodoxus fluviatilis. The sequence goes on along the minus strand of JAWQFJ010001442.1, from coordinate 47,998 downwards.
AAGATGTTGTATTATTTACAGTTATCCCCCTTTATGCGCTCTTGCCTACTGAGGAGACTTGAAAGTTGAATACGAGATATTTTATTGTCCTCATTGTTACAAGGAAATTCGTTTTGTCGGTGGCAAAAACATAATACATACATACAAAAACAGAAACGTACAAGAAGTTCAACATTAATTAACTCAATCACATCGCTCAAGTTCTGGAGTCCACACACTAATCATAGGCCATAAAATAAGATAGCATGCAATTGTATCATACTTTATTACTCTAACAAATGTAATAACACCATGTTACTTCAAGTAAATATACATACTGAACACGCGCATCAGAAATAGTAAACAGAAAGACACAATAAGATAGGACACATTTAGCGCTACATCATAGGCAATTCAATTTAATAAAGGGGTTATGCCAAAGTTTCCTTGAGACTACGGTCTTGTTTGGGAAAGCCTGAGCACCCGATAGAGACGGGATCCACAAGCAAGGCTCATTTTTTATCCTTGACATTTACTGTGAGTCACTTAATCAAAGACTGTCTGGTTGTAGACAATCTCTTGGGGGAAACAGTTTTCACCCTTTAACCCTTTAGTGTGCACATGGTGATAGTAAGATAGCTAGGCTTCTAAAATTTTGATTTGCTCTACAACTGTTCGAAGACAAATGTGTCAGTTTCCCATCCTCTGGGAGCTAATTATCATCAAAGACTATAGTAATATGATCTTAAAGGGACATTCTGAAAAGGACCCTTGCTGCCCTTTCCTTTACATGTAGCTGGACCTCAGTTGATGGGTAACACATGTGGAACCAACTTACCCGCTCCCTGCGGCCTTTATTGGCTTTTAGCAAAGATTATAGGTTACACAAAGATAGTTCATTAGCTCATTCTCGTGAGGGTCGAGACACGTTGCGCCCCAAGCGGCCAGCACTATGGGAAATGCCTATAGTCCGTTTCAACATTGCACTGTATTTAGTCACATGATTATAGGATTTAGTGGAGACTTCGCACAAAAATGGCCTAGCAACAGATGTGCGATGGACCTAATTCTAAAATTTCCGATAACGTCATCAACTACCAAGGTTGAAGAAGGAGTGACGTCACTATTTGACCGATTTGAAGAATAATAATTTTTAACACAGAGAGAACAGGGTCACCAAACGTTGCAATCACATCGACCGTGCACACGTGGTTCTGCGAGTGACCTGCATTTCGATTGTTAAAAAGTAGGAGCTTTCAATACCTTTTGATGCATTCAACATACAGCTTTGATAAATTAATGCTGTTCATGGTTTACATTTTCTTTGGATGGGGTTTCTAGTGTCCCCAAATTCAGCTTTTTCTGCGCGAAGCGAGACTATGTCCACCATTTTAAATGTGCAATGTTGAAACGGACTATAGGCATCTCCCATAGTGCTGGCCGCTTGGAACGCTGCAATTTTAGCTGCTTGTAACTTCAAAGAGCAAAAGCTCGGCATGAACTATCTTTGTGTAACCTATAATCTTTGCTTTTAGTAACTTAACACATGAGTGCCTTAACGAATTTCAATGTCTGAACTTGAAAGTGTGAACATGTCAAACAGGTTGATTGGTGGCTCTTCTTGTTGTCCTTATGCATATAACTGCATTCATTGCATTACCCCTGAGATAGCTGAGATGGAAGCAACCTCCAATCTAAGAAAAGTTTTAACTTTTGAAGATAGATTATCTGATCTCATAAAGCTATATTGTTTGTCTTTGTTTTCAAGTTTCAATGACATGTACTATCATGATCATCAGATCCCTCTGATGAGGGGACACTTGTCATGTAGGGACACTTTTGAACTCCCCCAAGGGTGTCCGCTCGTCACAGGGACTACTGTAGCTCCTGTATGGCATTATGACATACACGAAGTACTTACTGCAAGCCATTGTTTGGAGATCAGGTCAGATGCCTCAGTATCTGCTCATAGATGTCTCTGCCCATTTTACAACTTTAACAACTTGCCCCTACCCACTGCTTACACATGCACATGCACACACATGCACAAATGCGTGCCAGCATGCACCTATATGCATGCACTTCCCTGCCTTTTAGACTCAAACGGAGATGTTTTTTAGCAGTGTTTTCTGTGCTTTAGTAGATGGCTTTTGACAGGCGGAGATAGGAGAGCATGCTTTGGGGTTGGACGATGTGCAAGTCGCATTGCTGTAGTTCTATCCCTGGGACTGGAAGAATCTGGATTTAAATATGATGGCTAAGATGGTTTTATTTTTGTAGTCAAGGCACAGTACAGATGTAATAAATAAGAAAATCATGGGTAAACCAGAAAGCAAATACAACAAGGAATAGCACAGTGGAAAGGAAAAAAGGAAAAAATAAATAAAAACTTGATATGTACACATCACATGCATCAAGACATTACATAAAGTAATGTGCTAATAGATAGTTACTACTAGTACTACATACTATTTTTCTTACATTTCTGTCACTCTGAATGGACACAACTACTCATCTCTGAATATTGTATGTTTGCTAGTTCTTTGAATTGGCCATCTTGCAATTCATTTACGTCTTCTCGCAATGGTATCATGAATATTGCCTGTATCTTCATGTTCTTTCAACTCTGATTTATCATGTGATTGCACATTTTGCACACATAGAGGTTGTGCTTACCGTGTATGCTACAAGTTAGGAATTTGTGTGTTCAAATCAATGTCTTTTAGTGAAATTTGAAACACTTGTTTCTGATTTGTGCTTGTTTGTTTTTCAGGGCATGCTCAAGAAGCCACATGCTACATCATTAGCAAGGTAGGCATCAATATACTACACTCTATTTCAATTCCATACTCATTTTAGCCCTGCAATGGTCAACTTGTGATGTTGAAGTTTTATAAGAAGTAGGGGCTTTAAATGTACATTAGAGCTAGGGGCTTAAACATGGCCAACGAGTTGACCTCTACAAAGTGGAGTCTAGAGACAACTCTTCTTTTAAAAAGTTTTTAATTAAGATTTTGCACTTGATTTTGATATGGCAGCAGCATGGGGACAATTGATATCGATCTAATTACTTGGAATTAAACAGAAATAGTTTAATTCTTTTATGCCCACCATCCATAAGAGAATTGTGTACCAAAGACATTACATAGAAACTAGAAAGACATGAAACTTCACCTAATCTGCAAGTATAGATGTTTAGAGTTATCTTTCCTTAGAGGGGGGGTCCCACAGTGGCGTCATTTGAAGTGTGATTTCTTGTTCAAATGCTCGCTACAAGCACACTTGCACTGGAAAATAGTTTTTCACTTTCCCAAGATGCAGAACAGTAAGTTGAACACACTTTCTTGTCTCCATTTAGATCACAAATTAAGATGTCCTAGCGCTCATTTGCTATGCAGATATACATGTACTCTGTGATCAACAGGAATGAAATCTGTATATAGGAGATTTTAACAGTTCAGATGACATAGAGGTAAAGTTTTGGTGATCTGTATCTTTCACTTCACAATGAACGTGTGCTTACTGAGTAGCTCTAAATCTGAGGACCCAAGTGAATGGCCCACCCAAATGCAAGGGACACAACTCTTTCACATCCACGCTTTCTCTGTGATGGCTCTGAAGGAGTTCCATGCCTTTCTATGTAACAGCTTTATGGAAATAGGGGAAAGAAGAATTACTTGACAGCAGTCTGACTCTGGTGTGGCAAATCCTCTTGCAGATACTTTGATAAAATAGTGGAAACAGTGATTAATGTTAATTTTGTTATTGAAAGTAAATGTTTTAGCATAAAATGTAAATTATCACTGCTTCAAGGATGATTATGTATTGTTCTTTCCTTTGGAATTTTGTTTCATCTGTCGACCTACAGTGGGTTGGGATTGGAATAGACCCACCGTATCTCCACATTGGTACTTGATTTGTCAAAGACAAAGGACCAGGCAAATCTAGACTTGACTTGATCTTACTCTAACAGCTGTGGTGATTTTGTGATCAATGGCCTAACATAGCCTACAAAGGCTGATAGTAATTGGTCATAATACTTCCATTCCTGTGTTGGTTTGCAAGTGTGGGTGTGATAGTGCTTGACATCTGGTTGTCCTCTGGGAATCAGTCGTGGTTACAGTAACCCAACCATCCTTTTTTTTCTGTGGACCCTTAACTTTTTTAAATCATGCTAAAAGAAAAGAAAACAAATAAATTGACAGTAAATAACAAACTGCATGCTGTACCATCATCCCTGCCCTATGAGCACTCAGGTATCCACTATTTAATTTTTTTAAGCATTTTTAGTGAAAGAAAGATTGGCCTATGTTCAATCTGGGCTCTTAGAAAAAAGGAGCTCAGACTGACCTACTGACCCCCTTTTTCCCCAAGTTATCTTAACCATAGTGTGTGTGTGTGTGGTGTGTGTGTGTGCGTGTGTGTGTGTGTGTGTGTGTGTGTGTGCGTGTGTGTGTGTGTGTGTAGTGTGTGTTGTGTGTGTGTGTGTGTGTGTGTGTGTGTGCAGGGAGGTTGGGGAATGTTTGGGCTTAGCTGCGTCATCTCACTCATGGTCTTGTGCATGTCTTAGAGTCACATTCATGACTACTTTGCTGTGTTCTGTGCAATCCTACTGCATGGACTTTTCATGCATTTCAGGAAGAACCCAATTCGACCCTTTGAGGATCCATCTTTCTTGGTAAGTTGTAGCCACACTCATGTAATGTAGACCTGTAAAGAAATGTAATTCTGCTTCTTTGATACACTGTTTGTTTTTGTAACATATAATAGATATATTTTTTTATTATTAAAGGAAGAAGATTAATGGCTGTGAGTGGTTTCAGCATTCATAATAGAAATTGAAAATCATTTCACATGCCAAACATTTTGGAGAATGAGGTTCCTACCTCTGCAGGCAGACTTGGTGCTCTTGCGTTCACTCCCTGGTCAGATGTGAATGAGAGGCCACAAGCTGTGGCAGACCTTGTAAGAGGAAGCCGTCAGGTCACCACTTCATGCCTACTTGCACTTGTAAGGGTAACATATGGCTGGAGCTGATTATGCCCGGCATCAGCTGCTGGGCTTTCCATGCCTGCTCCATGTCCTCCATTCCCCATCTGGTTGTAAGACAGTCTTCGCATCAGTGCCATCCCATTTCGGCAACTCCTGCACCTTTTCTCCTTCTCTGACACACACAAAAGGGTTTGGGTCTCCTCTCTTTCTTTGACCTTTGTACTGCACTCTTCCACTGCATCAGCTTGCACCTTCAGAATTCTATTATTATGATGCCAGGTGAACTTTGGGAGACTTCTTGAACAACCTGCCAAAATATGCTCAAGAGTGCCTCTGCCCCTCCCTCACTAACAAACGAAAGAAGAGTTTCCATCTTTTCAAACTTACTGATGTGGGGAGCAAGTGATGAGTTGCAGCTATGGATGATGTTGACAGCTATTTCACTTGGATGTTATTTTTGTAAGCCCACGTCTCATGTGGCCACTGCTGGCTATTTACAGGAGCAGTTTGCACAGAAGATGGATGCATCTCTGTTCATCTTTGCCAGCCACTCCAAGAAACGACCACACAATCTGGTGATAGGTAGGTGTCAAGTGTTCATAGCATTTGGCTTGAGATTTCTAGTTTTAGATGCATTATTGTCCAATCTGGTATAGTGGAGAGAATCTCTGAGGCTTGAGCAAGCATAATGTATGAAGATTGTGAGAATGTCATCGTGGACTTGGAGAAATGGCATTTGTTGGATGGATGCATGTGTGCATGCATGGAAAAATGAGTGTGAGAATGTGTGCTTAGATGCATGTAATAATAGCTGGTTGCATGTCTTTTCCACTGTCAAATGTAGTGCAGGTGCATTGGAGGTGAAGCAGCACTGTACCAGTCTTCCTGTGAAGTGTGTGCATTGTCAAATGCCTTGTATTGTAAAGGTAACTTGCAAAACACAAATTCTTCATGGAGTCCTTTCTGCAGTGCAACCACTATTGTAGAGAGGGTCTGAATATCATAGAGCTTGATCACTTGTGCTACACTGCTTGCCATGTAGAACAGTAATCTGGGGAGCATTCAAGTCTCTCCTCCAAGGCCTGTGCTGGGCTGTAATGCACCCGCAGCATCATTCAGGCTCTGCAGTCATGTCATTTAAGACTGAGTTGACATTCGCAGTGCCTGAACGCACCCCTGCTTTCCACCACGAGTAAATCTCAAATGAATGTCAAGAAATGATGCAGCTTTGTAGAAGCTAGTAACTAAGGTTATGTAAATCATAAACTTATATATATCTCTTACGAATGTTGAAAGATGATGTAGCTCTGTAGAACCTGGTAGCTTGGTTGCAATCATGCATAGCATCTCTAGTGAGTGTTGAGAAATGATATTGGTGTGTTGCTGCATCTCTTATGAGCGTTGAGAGATGGTGTTGGTATGTTGCTATATCTCTAGCGAGTGTTGAGAAATGGTGTTGGTATTTTCTGCATCTCTTATGAGCGTTGAGAAATGGTGTTGGTATTTTCTGCATCTCTTATGAGCGTTGAGAAATGGTGTTGGTATTTTGCTACATCTCTAGCGAGTGTTGAGAAATGATGTTGGTATGTTGCTATATCTCCAGCGAGTGTTGAGAAATGATGTTGGTATGTTGCTATATCTCTAGCGAGTGTTGAGAAATGGTGTTGGTATGTTGCTATATCTCTAGCGAGTGTTGAGAAATGATGTTACTAGGTTGCTGCATCTCTTATGAGTGTTGAGAGATGGTGTTGGTATGTTGCTACATCTCTAGCGAGTGTTGAGAAATGATGTTGGTATGTTGCTACATCTCTAGCGAGTGTTGAGAGATGACGTTGCCGTGTTGGATGTTTCAGGGAGGATGTTTGATCACCATGTCCTGGACATGGTAGAGTTTGGACTGGACAGCTTCAAGTCCATGCGCGATTTTGAGGTCAGTGCATTCCACACATTCTATTCCATGATAAACAAGAATCACTGCATGCTTGTGTTGCTGTAGTTTGTAGTGCAAGCTCTGTCACACAGTTCATGTAAATTCTGTAAGTCTCCTGCAGATGAAGATGGAGTTTTACAGCCTATCAACCTCTGTTGGCTGTGTAAAGCCTTAACAAGGGAACATGGCTCTGCCTGATCCTGCAGACCTGTAAGTGGCATTGCACCACACTGATGTGTGGTCTCCTGACAGCAGACCTGTTAGTGGCATTGCACCACACTGATGTGTGGTCTCCTGACAGCAGACCTGTTAGTGGCATTGCACCACACTGATGTGTGGTCTCCTGACAGCAGACCTGTAAGTGGCATTGCACCACACTGATGTGTGGTCTCCTGACAGCAGACCTGTAAGTGGCATTGCACCACACTGATGTGTGGTCTCCTGACAGCAGACCTGTAAGTGGCATTGCACCACACTGATGTGTGGTCTCCTGACAGCAGACCTGTAAGTGGCATTGCACCACACTGATGTGTGGTCTCCTGACAGCAGACCTGTAAGTGTAAGTGGCATTGCACCACACTGATGTGTGGTCTCCTGACAGCAGACCTGTAAGTGGCATTGCACCACACTGATGTGTGGTCTCCTGACAGCAGACCTGTAAGTGGCATTGCACCACACTGATGTGTGGTCTCCTGACAGCAGACCTGTAAGTGGCATTGCACCACACTGATGTGTGGTCTCCTGACAGCAGACCTGTAAGTGGCATTGCACCACACTGATGTGTGGTCTCCTGACAGCAGACCTGTAAGTGTAAGTGGCATTGCACCACACTGATGTGTGGTCTCCTGACAGCAGACCTGTAAGTGTAAGTGGCATTGCACCACACTGATGTGTGGTCTCCTGACAGCAGACCTGTAAGTGGCATTGCACCACACTGGTGTGTGGTCTCCTGACAGCAGACCTGTAAGTGGCATTGCACCACACTGATGTGTGGTCTCCTGACAGCAGACCTGTAAGTGTAAGTGGCATTGCACCACACTGATGTGTGGTCTCCTGACAGCAGACCTGTTAGTGGCATTGCACCACACTGATGTGTGGTCTCCTGACAGCAGACCTGTAAGTGGCATTGCACCACACTGATGTGTGGTCTCCTGACAGCAGACCTGTAAGTGGCATTGCACTACACTGATGTGTGGTCTCCTGACAGCAGACCTGTAAGTGTAAGTGGCATTGCACCACACTGATGTGTGGTCTCCTGACAGCAGACCTGTAAGTGGCATTGCACCACACTGATGTGTGGTCTCCTGACAGCAGACCTGTAAGTGGCATTGCACCACACTGATGTGTGGTCTCCTGACAGCAGACCTGTAAGTGGCATTGCACCACACTGATGTGTGGTCTCCTGACAGCAGACCTGTAAGTGTAAGTGGCATTGCACCACACTGATGTGTGGTCTCCTGACAGCAGACCTGTAAGTGGCATTGCACCACACTGATGTGTGGTCTCCTGACAGCAGACCTGTAAGTGTAAGTGGCATTGCACCACACTGATGTGTGGTCTCCTGACAGCAGACCTGTAAGTGGCATTGCACCACACTGGTGTGTGGTCTCCTGACAGCAGACCTGTAAGTGGCATTGCACCACACTGATGTGTGGTCTCCTGACAGCAGACCTGTAAGTGGCATTGCACCACACTGATGTGTGGTCTCCTGACAGCAGACCTGTAAGTGGCATTGCACCACACTGGTGTGTGGTCTCCTGACAGCAGACCTGTAAGTGGCATTGCACCACACTGATGTGTGGTCTCCTGACAGCAGACCTGTAAGTGGCATTGCACCACACTGATGTGTGGTCTCCTGACAGCAGACCTGTAAGTGGCATTGCACCACACTGATGTGTGGTCTCCTGACAGCAGACCTGTAAGTGGCATTGCACCACACTGATGTGTGGTCTCCTGACAGCAGACCTGTAAGTGTAAGTGGCATTGCACCACACTGATGTGTGGTCTCCTGACAGCAGACCTGTAAGTGGCATTGCACCACACTGATGTGTGGTCTCCTGACAGCAGACCTGTAAGTGGCATTGCACCACACTGATGTGTGGTCTCCTGACAGCAGACCTGTAAGTGGCATTGCACCACACTGATGTGTGGTCTCCTGACAGCAGACCTGTAAGTGTAAGTGGCATTGCACCACACTGATGTGTGGTCTCCTGACAGCAGACCTGTAAGTGGCATTGCACCACACTGATGTGTGGTCTCCTGACAGTCCATGAAGAGTCCATCGCAGCTTGCCTCCACTTTCTCTGAGTAACATTTAAGGCCTTAGCTACAACAGTGTGGAAGTTCACATGATGGTACCTACTTAAAGGAGCAAAATGATAAAACATTGGATATCCTTACAAACAGTGAATTGATACACACACGTACATTTTGCTCACAACATGTACATGAATGGATGCATGTACAAACAAAAATATGCATATACATGTAAACATGTGAGCACATACATGAATGCACACACATGCACATATACATATGTACATGTATGAGGCTGCTCTTTTTGCACATGCATTTGCATGCATACATCAATGCGCACACACACACACACATGTACTCAAACACATACACACTCATGTGCACACACACATACACAAATACACACACACACACACTCTCTCTCTCTTTCTTTCTCTCTCTGTTTTTCTGTCTCTCTCTCTCTTTCTCTCTCTGTCTTTCTCTCTCTCTGTCTCTCTCTCTCTCTCTCTCTCTCTGTCTTTCTCTCTCTCTCTTTATCTCTCTCTCTCTCTGTCTCTGTCTTTCTCTCTCTCTGTGTCTCTGTCTGTCTCTGTCTCTGTCTCTCTCTCTGTCTCTCTCTCTCTCTCTCTCTCTCTCTCTCTCTCTCTCTCTCTCTCTCTCTCTCTCTCTCTGTGGAGCCTATTGCAAGTGCCATATAAACAACTACTTTGCTTCTACTTTTTCAGGCAGCCAAAGTGTCAGCAGGCACCAAGCCATGCCTGCAGTTTGTTGGCGACCTGTTTGACACGGACGAAGACTTCAAGAAAATAAAAAACTTACTGGCTGACTTCTTCCGAGGAGAGAAGCTGGAGAGAATCCGACTGGACTCCCTGGAGCATGTTCTACAGTTTGTTGCCAAGGGCAACTCGGTGCTCATCAGAAGCTACAGGTAGGTAGAGCTTGTGAGAGGTGGGTACATGTATTTGAATGCATATGCGCTGTGATCCAGTGGTCATTGCCCTTGACCTGCAGTCATCTGCAGCAAGTGGGTATATTATTGAAAACTGAGTAGGTTCCAGAGTTGCACCCCTGAGCAAGGTGATCAACTTGCTTCCCTCACCTGGGGAACAGGAACTACATCAGATCACAGGTCATGATTCATGTACAGGATGCCTGGCTGACATTTCACTTGCCTACCCATTGAAATGAAAGGTTGCCTGTGGAGGCTGGAAATGAATTTCATTGAAGGATCAGCTCTTGTTTTAGCAGTGCACATCCTTGGCATTGGAATGGTCACTGAGCTCTGCTGGACAATGCCAGTTCTCAAAGGAAAAGTGCTCAGTTTTTTCAGAGGCAAAACGGCATTGAAATTATGTTCAGACTGCACATCTTGTTTGAAACACTTTTTCTTTCTCTCTCTTTTTAAAAGAAATGAAACTTTGTAGCTGATTTGTGCGCTTGCTTTCAGCACTAAATGAGAGAAGCAGGTCACATGACTTGGATTGTGCATAGTGCGTTACTAGTGCCACATACTATCAAAGTGGGATGTATCCAATAGTATGTTCAAAGTGGGACATAAAACGCACGCATCTTTATGTCAGTTGTGCAGATATTGTTTGATATATGACTTATTTTGCAGTAGTTAGTATTTTCAAGTATGCTGTTGTATTCAATGACAATATCCTTGAGAGAAAAAACACACACTTAACTTAGCACTTTTCCTCTAACTGTTAATTGTTATTCTTAGTTTCTGCATGCATGAATGCCCATCGGGTTTCTATACAAGCTCATTCAGACAGCCCACCTACTTGGGGGCAGGAGGAGGGATAGGGGATTGTGGCTGCAACAAACTGCTTGTGCCACTGGACAAGGATGGACGTTGCTGAATGAAAGCACTGCCTTTGACCTTTGCAGGACACAGCTGAAGAAGTCGGGGGGTCGCATTCCACGTGTGGAACTGGTGGAGATCGGGCCCTCACTGGACTTGAGTGTCAGGCGAAAGCAGTTTGCCTCCCATGACCTCTTCAAACAGGCTCGCAGGCAACCCAAGGAGGCCAAGGTAGGGGGTGAGGGGTGGAAGGGGGAGTTGCTGATTGACAGACATGGGGGTGGGTGCAAGGATGGATGGGTGGAATGGATGAGCGGATGGACAGATAGAGATGAATGGGTGGATGGATGAAATGCATTAATCTCACCACGAAAGATAATGGTTAAGGAAGTTGCATGAAATGAATGAAAGGTGTGTGAGTGTGTGTGCGCGGGTGTGCATGTGTGTGTGTGTGTGTGTGTGTGTGTGTGTGAAGTCAACACAGGGAAGGAAGATGAAAAGAACAAATATGGATGAGGATGATGGGCAAGATAGTTGGGAGTCTCTGTGGAAGCCAATTTTGACATCCCATGGAGGGAAAGAATTGAAGGCAGGTCAGAAAAAGGAGCAGATAACAGGATGGAAAGAGGATTGATGGGTAGGAATTTGCGGCTGTTTGTTCTTACTTTACAAATACAACTTGGCTATTAGTTTGCCAAAGTTTGCATTTGAAAGTGGGATGGTAAGTGGAATGAAGGGCGGGAGCTGAGGTGGATTCCCTGGAAGCGGTCAGATGCAGTCACCTTGAAAGAGAGTGGACCTGCCACGATAGCAGATGGACAAAACACTCAAACAGGAAGTAGCATCAAGACTGCAATGAAAATCAGGCATCGTCAGGTTTTGGAGAGGGTTCTATTGCAAGGAGGGACTGATTGAACATTGTGAAAGATTACAGTGGGATTCCTTCCTAAGAAATAGCATGATTCCCTTTGTTTGCCTTTGACTAGCTGTCCTATTGCTTGTGTAGTCAAAGGAGTGCACCTCCAGCGTATCTCTTCTCTTAGTCATAGTCCCCCAGTGGGTTTGAGGTAAGAATTGACCCACCGAATTTCCCGATTTGTAAGAGGTGAAAAACTAGGGACACCGCGACTTGATTTGTGTTTACTCTGAACTTTTCTAGCAATTTTCGTCCTTACTGGCCTTACATAGCCTACAAAGGCTGATAGGCCGTAAAACACTATCTGTCTTTCTATCTATCTTAGACACAGGCACTCAGCTCCTAGTGTGCAAAAGTTTGCCTCTGAAAACCAGAGACAACGAGGGGAAGTTTGCCTCTGAAAACCAGAGACAAAGAGTGAAAAAAAGGCCACTTTGACTTGATTCCTACTTGCAAGCTCCAATTTGGAACCTTGTCCTCACTTTTGGGCTTGATTTAATGCATGGTGCCGTCTTTCCCTTTGTTGCAGATCAAAAAGAAGAAGAACATCAGCCATGATGTATTCCGCAGGAAGCTGGGAACGATCCACATTGCTCCACAGAATATGCAAACTCTGCAGACCAGGAAGAGGAAGGCTCTTCAGAAGAGACCCTTCGAAGCAGAGGGAGAGGGTGAAGAGGGGCAGAAGGGAGGGAGAAAAGTGAAGAAGGCAAGAAAGGCATAGGCACACATGGACTCTTGCATAGTTTTTTCTTGTATAGACAAGGGACTGTTGGGGGGAGGGGATAAAGAAAGAGAGGTGTGTGTGTGTGTGTGTGTGTGTGTGTTTGTTTAATTGTATGCATGTGTTCGATTCAGTGCAAATAGCTGATGGAAATGGTGGTGATGTGTGTGAGAGAGGGAGGGAGGGGTTCCAGTAAGCAAGAACCAGAGGACTCCTCAAGAGCAATGAAGACTACCTTGGAACTAGCCTGAAGACATGCAATCCATTGTGAAGGAGTGATTGCTAATTACTTCCTGGAGAACAGCAGACAGAGGAGGAGTGAGATGTATCATCATCAAGGACCAATGTTTCTTTGCCCTTGGCAGCAGGTGAAGCTTGCAAGAATGGTGCACTGCAGCAGTCAAAGATGTGGACACTGTCAAAGTCTGCTCTGGTCTCTACGGGCTTGGCACAACTGTGTTTAGAATTTTATCCCTAAAGAGACTTATAATTCACATTGAAAAGACCAACTGCTCTTGTGCAGTATTCAGAATAAAAAAGAAGGTATGTCGAGAATGCAAGCATATACGATGCATACATCACTTTAACCAACATACTGGTCAATAAAGTTATCTCCATACACAAGAAAGTTTCTTAATGTATGTTTTTCATTTGGCTGTCTCTTCTAATTTTTTTATGCAACGAGTCTGAAAGAAAAGGTAGTTTAGGTTGAATGGTTAATAATATGAACCCTTGTAAATCTTATTTCATCATAGACAGGTTGCTATTGTGTGTGCATGTGTTCAAAACGGAGAGACGAGGCATGGTCTTCAAACAGATTCTGCTCTGCAGCCACAGACAGAATTCAGTTGACTCGCTGTCCAGTGGAGCTGCAGTCTGCGAGCTGAACCCAGACAGCAGCAGGAACAGACATCTCTTCTCCTGGCATGATCCAACTCTAGTGTGATGTCCAGAAGGGATCCCCATGTAGGTTGGGGTAAGAAAGACCCCCAGCGTTACCATGAGCAACTCAATTAAGGGGTGGAAAAGGGAGAAATCTAAACTTGCTGTGATTTTCATGGCCAATGGCCTTACACACCCTACACAGGCTGATGGGCTGTAGAGCCTTACTAGTTTCCCATTGAAGGGAAGGCCAACTCATCCAAGGCAATGCCAGAGGCCTAGTCCGATGGCTGGAGCCCTTGCCTGCAGTGGAATGTGGCCAGTGGTGTTGCGGTTTGAAGCTGCGTGGGTCCTGGAGTTGCATCATTAGACAAGGTGCTTCACTCGCCCTGTCTCTCTCCACACACAAACACCACCAGGTGCCAGTGATGGCAGTTACAGCAAACTGTTCTGTGATTAGTCGGCCCTGAGCCAGTGTCAGGTTAGAATACTTCCCATAGACTGGAGAGTGCTGGTGCCTGTGTGCACTTTCTTCATTTGCCACTGTATGCATTGTGCCAGTGAAGGAGAGATCATGGTTCAATGATAGGGAAAAGGACATACATGCAGCAGTTAGGGCTGTAGATGCGGCTGATGCTGCCACATACCATTATTGTCTTGATTATACTTGGTGAAGGACCTTGACATTGCATTCTCTTACTGATGCTGGAAAGCATGCATATTTCCCTGCAGTTTCTGGCTGCAGTGTATACTGCCTGTCACCACATCAGTTGTTGGCATGAAAGCGTTTAGTGGATAAACACAATTTTAAGGCAGTGTCAAGGGAGGTAACTAAAAACCTGCAGGACTAGGCGACTGTGGAACAAGCTCCTGTTAATTAATGCAACAATTTTTTGTCTGGAGTAAATAATCTCTTATTTTGGTGACTGCCCCAAATTAACCAAGTTGAGAAGTAATACATAGCTGTAGATCATGAATTCATGATCAGCAGCTGTTGTGGATGCTTATCCACTGAACAGCAACGTGGAGCATAAAAAGCAAGGATACCAAGAGGAAAATAGCTTCTGTATCAGTATGGATGTGCAGTCATGCAAATATTTTGCTGGAGATGGATGTGAAGTTTACACATACTTCCCCTCCAAATGGAATACCTTGAATGCAGGTGCATTTTCTTCTCAGGAGGCAAATTTTCACATCTCTGCCTTGTAGACATCCATATATATGCCAGTTTGTACCACTTTTTCTCCCTATTATACCTTTTCTTCACAAGTGGGTCAGTCTTGGACAGAATTACAATCCAGTAACTGGTCTGGGCATGCCTTTGAAGGGTTTCTCCATCATGAAGACAACTGATCTCTTCATTTCTTCTGATGCTCCAATTAGTCCAATTTGTGTAAAGAAAAATTTCCATTTCACCACGTAATGCATGCTTGGTACAATCTCTCATCCACAACACGCCTTGGAAGCATTTCTTCATTTATATTTAATAAAAGAGAAGAAATTTCAATTTCAGAAATTATTTATTCAAAGCTTGAATAACATTGCACCATGTAAAAAAAAGAAGTTATATCAGAGACGTCAAAATTTTGCCAATACTGGACTGTACACGGAAATGTTCATTCCGCATGTTAAATAAAGATGCGATGAAAGTTCAAATATGAAATTACTTATGGTTTGCCATTTTGAAAAGAAATGATAGAAAATTTTTGAATGAGAAATGGCAAAAAGAATAATCAATTGTCACTTGCAAATCCTGCAAGTGATAAGATACGACTTTACACACACTAGCTGGGTAGGTGTGAATCAGCAGGAAACAAACAGTTCATTTGTCTCCATGTTCGATGGGAATGCTCTTGGCCCCATCACCAGCCACAGGCCCCTTGATGGCCAGCACGCCGTCCTTGGTCAGGGACGACTTGATCTGGTCCACATCCGTGCCCTGGGGCAGCGTGAACTGGCGGTGGAACTCATTCTTCACAAAGGAGTGCTCATCCTTCTCCTCATGCTTGGCGCTCACAGACAACACATTGTCCTTGACCTTCACCTCGATCTCCTCGGGCTTGAAGCTGCTCATGTCCAGTGACACGTCCAGGTGGCAAGACCCGTCCTCCGCCACGGTGTAGACATTGCGCAGCTGAGCCAGGCGGTTGTCCAGCTCCTTGCTGGCACTGGACATCAGGTCAAAGGGCCCCAGGCGGAACATGGCATTGCGCATGTCCTGGTGCATGTGTGCAATCTGGCGGTCCATCTGGCTGAAGACGTCGTCATAGAAGAGGTTGTCATCACGGAACAGAGCCAGTCTGCGGTCCATCTTTGGAATTCACCTGCCACACAAACATAGAAATATTGGTGAGACGACAGTAACACACTTCTGCCTACCTACCACAGGATGTTCACAAAGAGAGGTAGTGGGACTAGAGTAAGTGTTACAAATGTTTAGTTTAGACTGCACGGCAGTGCCCATATGTCCAGCTAGGGCAAAGAAAAAAACAAATTGGGGTTATGGTAACTCAACCATCACTTTTTCTGCTGTCCCTTAACTGTTTTTTAAAATCTTGATAGAAAGATTCAAAGAAAGATGATAAAGAATAAAGAAAGGAAATGGGGCAACCATCAACTGATCCACTGTATACCCTTTGTATCAGTGGATGTGTCTGATTCAGTGATTGCATACATAATAAAGCGTTTTCTGTGAGTGTGAATGAGAAAATTTTAGTTGTCTTCAGATTAATCTACTGCATGACATTTCTTCACACACACACACACACACACACACACACACACACAATTTTGCATTCTCAATGATTATCTGACATTATATAAAAAATTAACAATTTCAGGCCTATGTAATCTAATCAACTTTTTCTGGTGGTCGTTTTGCCTAACTGCAACAGCATCACCATAAAAGTTTATTAAAACACATTTAATTTTAAGGCAAAATTTACACATGAAAAGTATAGGCCTTTGCAGAGTGGAACTACTTTGATGATTTTGTTACCAAGCTAAAAGCAAAGTAGAGGGTCTTTGCTGAAAGTAAAAGTACTAAAACGCCTTCGTTTACAATAAATGAAGAAAATGTTCAAACTTCATAAATTTAGGGTTGAAAAAACGGTTGCTAAAAAAAAATCATGAAATATACTATGAATCCACTGAATGACTTTACCCGCGCAGACACGTATGCAGTTTTACAACGTAGCTAAAGAGAGCGGACAAAGCTGCAATGAATGATCGCAAAGCCATCTTACAATGTCAGTAGGAGCGCTCAATTGCCAACATGAAGCGCTCATGAATAGAATAGAATAGAATAGAATTCTTCGGCTTGCTTAGGCGTCCAGGACCTATCGCCGATTCTGGTAGTTCTCTGGCTGTATTTTTATTGTTCTTATGGATACTAGCTGGTCTTTTACCAGGCCTAGTCTATAACACTTGTGAGATAAAGAAAAAGAGAGAAAAAAAGGCCTAATTGCTGTGCATCATCTGCGCCAGTGGTTCCTCCAGCTTGAACATATATCCCATTCTGAACACAGAGATGTAATACTATCTCTGACACAGGTTGGTCACGTGACTTCGAATCCACATTCCAATGATTCTACCAATCAAAATTCAACATGATCAGAAGACCATTGAGAGTAAAAAGAGGCGATTCTATTTCACTCCAATTATTAATCCCGATAGATAAACACAAATTTGGTGTTCTAATAAAACTAATCTATGAGATTTTCAGGAAATCATTTGAGAACTACTTTTAGCGCGAACGTGTCTATAAGGTTGTAAACTGCCTTAAGCACGTGCGATTGTGTATATACAGTAGTCGCCGCTTATTAAAAACACATTGGGACCGAACAAAAGTGTTTTAATAAGCGGCGTTTTTTATTTACCGGCACTTCCCGCTTCACCAAGCCGTTGCGTTTCTTCCACCTGTTAAACCACCCATTTGTAGCTTTGAATTCGGAGCGACCAAGCTGGGAAGCAATCTGTTCCGCCTTCTGACACAGGATTGGGCCGTTTACAGGTGTGTTGCGCGCTTGGATAGAGTCGAACCACCGCTTTAAGCCATCTTCTGTCTCTTTATCCTTCCCGCAGCGCCGACGCTTCCTTTGGCCTTGACTGGAGCCCTCTGCGATATCAGCCCTAAGTTCATCTTCTTTTTTCAGTGTCTGGCACAGAAATGATGCCGACACACCCAAAATGTCAGCACCCTCCCTCAAACTTTTAGAATTTAGCTCTCGGTAGCGATCAAGCAAGTCCACTTTGTCTTTGGGTGTCATTTCTGTTCTTTTTCTTTTCTTTGGAGCTGAAGTTAAAGCCATTTTCTGATTCACTGCTTATCCAGCGAGACTAGACAGTGTTGAATTGACATCTGACGGTTTGCTGACAAGGTACGTGTAATCCCTGTTCACACAAACGCTGAAGCGTCTTTAGTTGTCATCTAACGGTTTGCTGACAAGAATTCACAACCAGAGATCGACTCTGACCCTCCGAACTCGCTCAATGAAGTATAAATATTGCTGTTGTATTCAAAGTCCTTATAATTAGTAGAGTTCACAATATTACACTCTTGTGATTCGAATTTTACCGCACACAAGTTTTACATTCATGGGAAATCGATGTTTAGAAAATGAACTGACGGAAAAATGGCTGCCAGTATGGAGTGTATCACAACAAGCGGAGGAATACACTCACGATGTGATATGGCATTCAGCGTGGCTGTTCAGAACGGTGGTATGCATGTTATGGAAGAATTTAGGCTATCACGTGACCAACCTGTTGCTGAGACTTTATTCACTAGTCTCAGCCACGCTGAATGCATATATCCTTGTAGATGCTTGTCCACTCTGTTCTTGAACGAGTTCAGGCTCGGTGCCTCAACTACGCTATTCGGGAGGCTGTTCCACATGTTGATAACTCGCTGGGTGAAGAAATGCTGTCGTAAAGCCGTATTGCATCGATTTTTCTTGAGCTTGTAGGCGTGACCTCTTGTGACACTATTGTCATCGCAGGAAAACAGATTCTCTCCAATCTGGTACATGCCGTGCGTATACTTGTACACTTCTATTAGGTCACCTCTAGTTCTTTTGTAGCACAGACTAGGGAGCCTCATCTTGACAAGTCTTTGTTCATATGTGAGATCCTTCAATCCCGGAATTATTTTTGTGGCCCTCCTCTACAAGGTACTCTCTCAACGAGTTTTTTGTCTCTTTCCAGATAGGGTGCCCATACTACATTTCCAAACTCTAGGTGCTGTCGTACTAGTGCTATGAACAGTAGCCTCATGGATTCACAGTCCAAGTGTTCGTATGATCGCCGGATGAGACCCAAATAGTCTATTTGCTTTGTTAACCTGCGTTTCAATGTGTTGGGAGAACTTCAGCTCACTATCTATCTGCACTCCCAGGTCCCTCTCCACTCTAGTCTCTTCAAGCGTCACCCTTTCTTGACTGCCATGTTTTCTCATTTCATATTTTCTTTTAGAATTGTTTTTACCTAGGTGTAGCACCTTACATTTGTCCGCATTGAAGCGCATTTGCCACCTGTCCGCCCAGTCCACCAGAGCATCTAGATCTGTTTGCAACTTTACGCCATTTTCCTCCTTTTCTACAGATCTGTACAGTTTGGTATCGTCCGCATACATGGAGCACATACTTTCCACTGCATCGGGAAGGTCGTTAATGAACATCACAAAGAGAATCGGACCGAGTATGCTTCCCTGAGGTACCCCGCTTTTCACAGCTGACCAATCTGATAGTACACCATTAATTCTGACTCTCTGCCTCCTATCCGACAAAAAATCTCTGATCCAACTGAGAATCTTACCGCCAATTCCCAGTGCTTCCACTTTTCTCAAAAGTCGTTCATGCGGTACTGCGTCGAAGGCCTTAGCATAGTCCAAGTATATAGCATCCACTGGCAAACCATCATCAATCATCTGAGTCCATTTCTCTAGTGTAGTCAATAGGTTGGTGGTGCAGGACCGACCTGACACAAAACCGTGCTGAAAACTTGACAGTAGACTGTTTGCAACCAAATGCCTAGAAACTTCATCCCTCACCAGGGATTCTAGCTGTTTGCACACTACACTTGTCAAGCTGACTGGCCTGTAGTTGTTTGGCATATCTTTTCCCCCCTTTTTAAACAAGGGAGTAACTTGCGCTTCTTTCCAGTCTAATGGGAGTGCACCTTCACTTAAAGATTTCTGAAAGACAAGGGCCAATGGTTCTGACAGCTCTTGAGCTAGTTCCTTTAGAATGCGTGGGTGGAAGCCATCTGGGCCCGATGACTTATTCGGGTTCAAAGCTGTTAGGCGTTCACACACTTTCGCAGGGCTGATTTCTATGTCACTTAATGTCGAGTCTATCTCAACACTTTCGCATGTCGGAATATTATTCAAGTCCTCCTCCGTGAATACACTGCTGAAAAAGGTGTTTAAAAGGTTAGCTTTCCCCTCATCCGAGGAGACTTTCTTCTGGCCGTCTCTTAGGTCTGCAATACCCTCTCTTGTTCTAAGTTTACTCTTAGCATATGAGAAGAACGCTTTTGGATTCTGTTTCACATTCCTGGCAATATTCTTTTCATGTGATTTAACTGCGGCTCTGCCGCTACTTTTGACTTGGTTTCTGGCCCTAGTATAGTTCAGATAATCTGTGCCTTCCCGGGTTTGTAGGTACTTCCTGTATGCCTGTTTCTTTTTCTTAATCTTAGCCATGAGTTCATTGTTCATCCATAGAGGCCGATTTTTCCCAGTTCCAACCCTCACTTTGGGTATACTCTTCTCCACTGCTGCCATAACAGTATCCTTAACTGCAGACCAAGCCTGGTGCACACTCATGTCTCTAATATCAGCCATAATCTTTTGAGAATCAATACTCTCCCTTAGTTTGTCGTAGTCCCCCTTAGCGTAGTTGAAACAGGAACTATTCACCAGTTTCTTCTCTGAATAGCATCTGAGACCAAAGTGTAGTGTCTGGTGGTGACTTTTGCCCAACGGGGCCTCATGCCTAATAGTGCCAATCATTGCCTGTTCGTTGGTAAAAATCAAATCTAAAACATTTGGGGTTTGCTCTGCTCTGTAGTGTGTGGGCGCGCTCACATGCTGGATCAAGAACGAGTCTCTGACCGCCTCCATAAACAAGGAAGCTGGGTGTTGGAGGTTCCTGGGTGAAGCATCATCTGTCCATTTAATCTCAGGGTGGTTGAAATCACCGACAATCATCACATGCGATCTTTTCTCAGACATGCTTGACAGCAATCTGTTTACTGATGCATCATTAACTTTAGTACTGTTCGGAGACCTGTACACCACGCCTATCAAAAGGCTATCTCCGTCCCTCAGAGGTAATTCACACCAAACTGATTCATTAGCTGCCTGATTCTCTTTTGTCAATTTCACTGGTTGTGCTGTATATTTTTTTCTGATCCACATAGTGACACCTCTCTGACTGTCCACAACACTCAGATTATGAAAACAATCAAAGTCTGGGAGCTGCAATTCCGCTGGCTGAATCTGTCCTTTATGATTTTTTGGCAACGTTTCTGTAATACAGACAATGTCTGGGCACTCGCATTCTATCATAGTTAAAAGTTCACTTCTTTTATTGATCACAGAGTCTGCATTTGTGTAAAAGCACTTCAAGATGCTGGGTTTAGAAGAACTGTCTGCGTTGTTTACAGTACTGGCTCTATGTACAGGTTGATTTACTCGTCTACCTTTGCTGGGTATAAGAGAACTATTTACATTATTTGCAGTTCTGTCTCTGTGTACAGGTTGACTAGCTTGCTTACCTTTGCTGGGTTTAAGAGAACTATTTACACTATTTACAGTTCTGTCTCTATCTACAGGTTGACTAGCTTGTCTACCGTTGGTCACGCCCCGTCCCACGTCTGCTAACCGCTCTTTGGCTGGAGGTTCTGGTCTTTCATCAGCTCGCTTGGAGTTGTGAGGGTCTCTTCCCATGTCTTTCTTGCTGTGTCCACCACTCTCCCGTGCCTGATTACCCAAATTTCTTTCCCCTCTTTTTCCACCGTCTCTTTCCTCCTTCTCTCCCTCTCCTCCATCAACCTTCTTCTCTGCTCTCTCTCCAAAGGGGTGGCATCCTGTTTAACATAAATGTTCTTGAGTTCTGGGTTTTCGTGGAGCTTTCTTGCTGCTCTCAGAGTCTGAGTGACCATTTTGTCTTCTGTGACCGTTATCAGCAAGGGTCTGATTGCCTGGTTTTCCCTGGCTTGTTTTGCACGGAGCCTTCTGCAGGTTGTGATCTCTATTTCTACGTCAAGGGTCTTGCTACAAACGTTTTTGAGGAAGGCTGTATCCGCCTCGATCCTATCCCTCGCCTCAGAGGCTTCGCTTTCGGGGACCCCAAACCAGACTAGGTTTTTCCTTCGTCTTTCTCTGTCCGTCATCTCATTCAAGTTCGCCAATCTTTCCTCTTCCACAATTTCTCTGAAACTTTCAACTGTTCTCATGTTCTCAGTG
Organism: Theodoxus fluviatilis; assembly: GCA_034096865.1. NCBI lineage: Eukaryota > Metazoa > Mollusca > Gastropoda > Cycloneritida > Neritidae > Theodoxus > Theodoxus fluviatilis. Next base: position 26,042 of record JAWQFJ010001442.1, on the reverse strand, counting down.
ACCTTGGCCACTTGTGGCTGTTGGATTTTCTTAACTATCTCCTCTACTGCAGCAATGAGTTTAGCTGACATGATATTTTGGCATCAAAAGAAAAAATAGTTGTGGTTACGGTAACCCGACCGACTTTTTTTTCCCGACTACCCTCATTCACCCCCCACCCCCTTTTTTTTTACTTGTGGAAAAAAATATCGATAAACAACGAACTGCGTGCTGTCCCATCTTCCCTGCCCTAACTTCAGGCCGATCTACCCACCCTATCCCCCCACCACCCCACCCCACCCCCATGTTACTGTATCCACAACCTTTATTTTTTACAAATCATTATGACGTGTCATGTGTCATAGTCCTTTACAAAATGATGTGCATGCATGTTATGCTGTGATTTGTGAACCACATGGGTTATTCATAGCCTATTCATATCCACAATGCCTTTGCACAGATTTCTGTCATTTTAAATTAAACACCCATGGGACTCTAGATCAGTGGTTAGGATGCTTACCTTGTGGCTAACAAGTGCAGAGGTCAATGCAGCATGGATCCTAGCGTTGCACCTTGGGCAAGTGCTTAGTTTGGCACTGCCTCTCCTATCTAGGAGTAAAACTGGGTAGTGCGTGATGCACAGTAGTGACCAGGGGTGAAAATCCACCAAGAAATGCTCCTGTATTTGGGCAAAGATAAAACAGTAGTAGTAGTAGTAGTCCTATTCTTGTTGTCTTATGGCCCATAAGTTTGGATTGCCATGACTTAGTCAAGATCTGTTTGCTGAAGATATTTTATGACCAGAAGTCGTGAAATCTTTTGTACAAAATTCTACACAATTTACCTGCATGATTTGCATGTGTTGTTATATATCATTCTGATCACTCTACTTCTGTAACTTAAAATTCAACATCTTTTTTTTATTACTTTCCAGGCAGAGGGTTTTGGAAACTCATTTGTGATGGATCTGTATCTGTCTGATGAAGTCAAGAGCAAGATTACACAAGCTGTAAGTCACTGGGATGGACATGTCTACATCTAATTGCCGCAGAACTTAGACAAGACTGATTCAGTCAATCTGAAAATCTCTTATTTCTGATCTGGTTTGTCATTATAAACATTCATATATTTATGCAGATTTGAACTGTCCACTTTCTAGTTTGTATATATACTCCTTTATTGCTCATGAAGGAATTTTTTTCAGGAAGTAGAAATGATAAACTGAAATCGGAAGTCAGTGTTCAATTATGTGGAATTAATATATTTTAAGCTGCGCGATCGACAAGAAGAATATATGTTAAGCTGTATGTGAGAGAGAGAGAGAGAGAGAGAGAGAGAGAGAGAGAGAGAGAGAGAGAGAGAGAGAGAGAGAGAGAGTGGATATGCAAATGGACAGTTGAAAAGTAAGATCATAGATATTCTGCTGTCTTCAACAAGCTGCAACCCTAAATAAAGTTTTCTGTTTACACACCCACATGTACACAAGGACGCACATGCACACACGCACACATGCACACACGCACACATGCACACACACACATGCACACACACATGCACACATACATACACACACATACACACACACATGTATACAAGGACACACATGCACATGCACACACCTACACTCACACACACTGAATGGAGTTCAAAGACCTATCAGCCTTTGAAGGCTATGTAAGGCCATTGACTACAAATCACCAGAGGTGGCTGAGTAGGAGCAAGTCATATTTTAATTTGCTTAGTTATTCAATTTTTATATATCACATAAGAAGATGTGTTTGGTCTATTCTTACCCCCAACTCATGAGGAACACATGCAAGTGCACACGCATGCATGCACGCACATGCACACACACGCACACACACACACACACACACAATTACACAACCACACACAAATATACACAAACATACAAATGTATACACACACAAATACACACACACACACACACACACATATACACACACACACAAATACACACACACACACACAAATACATACACACACATGCATAAGACACACACACACACATAGATACACACACACACACACACACATGCATAGATACAAACTAGCAGAAAATAAATACAAATACGCACACGCATAAACACCTACATACACACATGCGTCCATTCACTGCCACTCATGCGATGCATAATACCTCTGCTGTCCCACCAGACACTGCATGCTCTGTATGCAGGTGGCAGCTGCTCCCTGGTGGCTGCCTGTGGAGGGAGCTGACTGGAGACACCCAGAGGGTCCCCCTTCCTCCATCAAGGAGCGGTGGGTAGAGTGGAAACGGGCTAAAAGAAATCAGATCAAAGGAGTGCTTTTTTTCACTGCAGGAATGGAGGATTGTGTTTAGGAATATTATACTGCACTCTCATGTATGTGCCTGCACACACACATATACACACATGCACTCACACATGTGCATGCACACACACACACATGCACTCACATCATCTTGCTTGTCCATGGGCTTTGACAATGACCATTCAATTATCTGGGAGCTGAGGGGAAGCAGCAGGTGTGTGGGTGGGCAGATGGCCAATCTGGACATGGATGGTTTATTCTGGGGCAATGGGGACATAATATATCTGGACATAGATGATTTATTCTGGGACAATGGGGACATAATATATCTGGACATGGATGGTTTGTTCTGGGGCAATGAGGGCACAATATCTGGACATGGATGGTTTATTCTGGGACAATGAAGACATAATATATCTGGACATAGATAATTTATTCTGGGACAATGGGGACATAATATATCTGGACGTGGATGGTTTGTTCTGAGACAATGAAGACATAATATATCTGGACATGGATGGTTTGTTCTGGGGCAATGAGGGCACAATATCTGGACATGGATGGTTTATTCTGGGACAATGAAGACATAATATATCTGGACATAGATAATTTATTCTGGGACAATGGGGACATAATATATCTGGACGTGGATGGTTTGTTCTGAGACAATGAAGACATAATATATCTGGACATGGATGGTTTGTTCTGGGGCAATGGGGACATTATATATCTGGACATGGATGGTTTATTCTGGGGCAATGAGGGCACAATATTTGGACATAGATGATTTATTCTTTGACAATGGGGACATAATATATCTGGACATGGATGGTTTATTCTGGGACAATGGGGACATAATATATCTGGACATGGATGGTTTGTTCTGGGGCAATGAGGGAACAATATTTGGACATAGATAATTTGTTCTGGGACAATGAAGACAGGGTAGTACTAATGACCGCAATATACCGCAATATACCGCAATACCCCCAAATACACTCTCAGAAAAGAAAAAAACATCAACAGATCGATGCTAAAGACGTACTTTTGATATTGCGCGATCATGCCGAGAAGAAAACAACGTTCGGAGAAGTTTAGTTTTCTGAGAGTGTATTTGGGGGTATTGCGGTATATTGCGGTGTATTGCGGTCATTAGTACTACCCAGTAGGTAGTACTAATGACCGCAATATACCGCAATATACCGCAATATACCGCAATATACCGCAATACCCCCAAATACACTCTCAGAAAACTAAACTTCTCCGAACGTTGTTTTCTTCTCGGCATGATCGCGCAATATCAAAAGTACGTCTTTAGCATCGATCTGTTGATGTTTTTTTCTTTTCTGAGAGTGTATTTGGGGGTATTGCGGTATATTGCGGTATATTGCGGTATATTGCGGTCATTAGTACTACCGATGAAGACATCATATATCTGGACATGGATGGTTTGTTCTGGGACAATGAGGGCATAATATATCTGGACATGGATGGTTTGTTCTGGGACAATGAGGGCAGGTAGTGGTGGCCGGCTGCTGTGGTGGTCCTGATGGCTTTGCAATTGCATGTCAGAGAGCCCTGGTAGATGGAGGAGCACCACGTACATACTCACATACATATATGAACGAACACACACACACATGCATACACATAAGCTCACACTCATGGATGGTTTGTTCTTGGACAATGAGAACATAGTATATCTGGTCAAGGATGGTTTGTTCTCGGACAATGAGGGCATATATCTGGACAAGGATGGTTTGTTCTCGGACAATGAGGGCATATATCTGGACATGGATGGTTTGTTCTCAGACAATGAGGGCCTATATCTGGACATGGATGGTTTGTTCTTGGACAATGAGGGCATAATATATCTGGACATGGATGGTTTGTTCTGGGACAATGAGGGCAGGTAGTGGTGGCCGGCTGCTGTGGTGGTCCTGATGGCTTTGCAATTGCATGTCAGAGAGCCCTGATAGATGGAGGAGCACCACGTACATACTCACATACATATATGAACGAACACACACACACATGCATACACATAAGCTCACACTCATGGATGGTTTGTTCTTGGACAATGAGAACATAGTATATCTGGTCAAGGATGGTTTGTTCTCGGACAATGAGGGCATATATCTGGACAAGGATGGTTTGTTCTCGGACAATGAGGGCATATATCTGGACATGGATGGTTTGTTCTCAGACAATGAGGGTCTATATCTGGACATGGATGGTTTGTTCTTGGACAATGAGGGCATATATCTGGACAAGGATGGTTTGTTCTCGGACAATGAGGGCATATATCTGGACAAGGATGGTTTGTTCTCGGACAATGAGGGCATGTATCTGGACATGGATGGTTTGTTCTCTGACAATGAGGGCATATATATATATCTGGACATGGATGGTTTGTTCTCTGACAATGAGGGCATATATCTGGACAAGAATGGTTTGTTTCCAGACAATGAGGGCATATATCTGGACAAGGATGGTTTGTTTTCAGACAATGAGGGCATATATCTAGACATGGATGGTTTATTCTCGGACAATGAGGGCATATATCTGGACACAGATGGTTTGTCTTCAGACAATGAGGGCATATATCTGGACATGGATGGTTTGTTCTCGGACAATGAGGGCCGGAAATGATGGGCAACAGCTGTGGTGGTCCTGTTTGCTTTACATGTCAGGGAGCCCTGGTAGGAGACGGAGCACTATGTGCATGCTCACATACAGGTATACAAACAAACACACACACATGTACACACATAAGCTAACACACATGCGCTTTTAATCTTTAATGTTGTTCAAGGAGTGAGTGAGCCAGGAGCAAGTGAGCAAGCTATTGAGAAAGGGAGAAACTCAGAAAGCTAGCTCAGGAGTTTGACTGCTTGTCTCTTTTTTCCCCTTAACCCATTAAAACCTACAGCATGTGATGAAAACGGCTTCCTAAAACCTGAGGTTTTATTCAGAAAAAAACACAAAGTAGACAACACTAAAAATAAAAAAATTCTTCACTGCTACACTTCCTAGAAACAAGTACACCACTGTAAAATGCGACGTCTGCGTAGCATCCGGTCTGAAAGGGAGATGTAACGTGCGCGTAGCATCCAGTCATAATGAGTTAAAATCTGAAAGCTATATTTGCAGTCTCAAAGGTGGTTGACTATTTCATGTTTCCATGTGATGCAGACTTCCGGGCCCGTATTCACAACGGCGATTTATCGGCGATATATTTTAACCCCGATTTATCTCTAAACTCAGACGATTCCAACTGCCTGTGACGCTCTCCCTTGGCTGGAAACCAGTATATATAGCAAAGCGCAACCTAGGATCCTCTGACGAGCGTACCTTATCTAATCGATCAAGATAACGCGGGGCTAGGGGATAAATCGAGTGTTAAAAAGATAAATTGCCGTTGTGAATACGGGCCCAGACCAACTTGCATCCCATAATTTTAAATACAAGCAATGTTGATATTGCTGTGTTTTATTCCACTCATTTTTATCATGCTCAATTGATTCTAACTTGGATCTATCATGATTTTGTACTCCCTTTTTCTAAAATACAGCATGGACCACCCTGTCATGCACGTATCATGGAACGATGCCGTTGCCTACTGCAAGTGGGCGGAGAAGCGTCTCCCCACCGAGGCAGAGTGGGAGTTTGCTTGCCAGGGAGGGCTGCAGGATAGGTTGGTTCTTCCATGTCATGTCTGTGTGGTCAGAGAGGCTTTCATTTGCTCTCCTGACTTTCTGTCACCCCTTGACGTCCATTTTAGCTTTGGAGTTTCATGCTTTTTACATGCAGGAAATCTGAGCACTTACTTTGTTTATTTAAAAAAACTATTAAGTGTTAAAATGCCCAAATGTAAACATGCGAAAATTTTATTATTTAGTTGGAGACGCACTGAAATCATACAAAACCTTCCATGGCATAGGTCCTGAACGTTGGAAATAGGTGACGTTTAATGTCATGTGGTCCTTGTTCTATGGGGAAATAATTTCTTTTTCTGATAAACAAACTCTCTTACTCTTCCACCAAGTATCTGCTAAACTGGGCCATGTTGCAAAGATGCAACGTCTTGCAAAGCATAGGCCAAAGTCAACGTGTGTCAACATTTGATTGCCTTTACATCTGCTTTCATCATGTTGACACATGTTGATACAGGCCTGTTCCTCTCAAGATCTTGGCTTTCAACTTGTCCATGTAATGTGACTTCATTTCTGCTGCATTATTCAGAGTATACTGAAAAACAACTCTGTATGAGATGCTGCCAAACTGCTTTCATTCTCTAATTGGGCTTCGAGTTACCTGCTTCTTTGTGTGAATGTTATTTTGGCAGCTAGGCAGTGTGCTGCTTGTTTCAGTTGAATGAGAGAAGTAACAAGTGTAAATGTATTGATTTCTTGGTTTGTGCATATATCTATTTTTCGTCATACTGGTTGTGACATGATAAATCGTTAGATGTGCAACCACCATATTTCCAGGCAGAGTAGTGGAGAAACATGCAGCTTTCTTGACTTCTTGATTTATGTATTTTTCTCATGTTGTCTCAGTGGCTATATCATGTTATCACAGTGGATGAATAAGCACTTTATTCCAGGCTATTTCCCTGGGGAAACAAGGAGAAGCCTAAGAACGAACACTGGATGAACATCTGGCAAGGCGACTTCCCCAGGGAAAACTCCAAGGAGGATGGCTACATGGGGACAAGTCCAGTAAGAAAAGCACTGCTCTTAACCATATCTGTGGTTTTTTCATGGGCTTTATTGGGGGGATAGAGAAACTGTGTTTCAGATTATGCATATTCTTTTTGACGCTAGTTCCATTTGCTGAACTGTTTGTTTTGAATGTATGGGTAAATGTTAAAATACACATTGTGATTTTACTGAAATGTGTTGTGTTTCTCAAAATATGAGTCTTTGAAGTATTTGCCAAGACAAACAGTTGGAATAATGTCTTTTATATTTGGATAAGATCTTTCTGCCTGGGCCCGTATTCACAACGGCGATTTATCTTTTTAACACTCGATTTATCCCCTAGCCCCGCGTTATCTTGATCGGTTAGATAAGGTACGCTCGTCAGAGGATCCTAGGTTGCGCTTTGCTATATATACTGGTTTCCAGCCAAGGGAGAGCGGAACAGGCAGTTGGAATCGTCTGAGTTTAGAGATAAATCGGAGTTAAAATAAATCGCCGATAAATCGCTGCTGTGAATACGGGCCCTGATTCTGTTCACCTCATGGACACTGGACTAGATATTAATGTTTCAGAGAAATGCTTTGTACAGAGTTTTAAAAAAAATGTTTACTAATAAATTCAATGGCGCTGGTTATTTTGCAAACAAGGGCAGTGCTCAAACATTTGAAATTGGCAGTATTCGGTGTTGTGCAGCATTGGATATTGTACATTGCCAGTATAGTACAAAGTCACAGTGCCTTTCTCTCTCTCTCTCTCTCTCTCTCTCTCTCTCTCTCTCTCTCTCTCTCTCTCTCTCTCTCTCTCTCTCAATATATATATATTTATTTTCCATCCATCCATCCATCCATCTATCTATCTGTATATATGTATATATTCCCCTTTTCCAAACTGACTTTTCCTGGTTGCAGGTGACAGCCTTCCCAGAGCAGAACAAGTTTGGGCTAAAAAACATGATTGGCAATGTGTGGGAGTGGACGCAGGACTGGTGGGAAACCAGGCACTCAGCCGAACCCAAGGACAACCCTGTGAGTGACCTTTGGCCTCCTGGCAAGAAAGAGGAAGAGAGGCAACAAAAAACGCAGATCTTTTCTTTCTCTCAATTGATGATTTATTGAGAGAAGAGTGCATTGCCCTGTAAAGCTCCTAGATCTGAAGCCATCTGAAATATATGTGTTACTTTAGCTCTTACCACGGGAGTTGTGGCGAAAGCCATGTGGTCAGGTCTGGACCAAGTTGCAGCTTATGTCACATGTGATGGGGGGTAAAGGTTGTCTAATTTTCTCTCTGTTGTGATTGGTTTTGAAGCAGATCGTTTGCTTTCACTCTTATGGAGGAAGGGTTTCTGCAAGCCTATGCAGGTGGCTGGGGGTGGAGGTCAAGAACCCTTCCCCTCAGAGTGGATTATGCAATCAGTCATTATTATGATGCCATGGAAGGGGTTAATCTATAATGTCCCATGACTCTTTGTTCTACCTGGTCTTTTCCTCGAGAGTGCAGTGCCCTTTGATGCTTAGATAAGGCAAAGATTATATAGTTACACAAAGATAGCTCATTAGCTCAAAGCTGTGAGGATCGAGACACGTTGCGCCCCCAACCGGAAGGTTACTTGGGTGAATCAAGGGAAGTAATCACACCGCTTAGCGACATGTAAATATTGCTTGTTTATCGACGTCTGTACAGTGATTTAATCTTGTTCAAGTGCACTGCACAGAGAGAGAGAGAGAGAGAGAGAGAGGGAGAGATAGATAGAGAGAGAGAGACAGACAGACAGAGAGAGGTCTTTCGCGCAGTATCTCATGTTAGGTCTTATCCGCACGGTATAGGGGGAACGAGGGGGATGCTCAATAAGTGGAGATGATGGATGGATGGATGGTGAATGAATGAATGAATTAATGAAGTTTTATGGCCTATCAGCATTTGGAGACTAAGGCCTTTTCACAAAACCACTGGTACTAATACGAGCGAGATATAATCAAGTCACGACTGGGAGGGGAAAGGAAAGATAACTCTAACAACATCTTTCTTTCCCCCATTCAACACATGCAGCGGACGTTCGGAAACAAAGTTTTAGAGCGAAGTTATGATGAGGATAATGAGTGCAGATGGTTGGCAAGCGGAATGAAACAACAATTTTACTGTGAGACGTTCCGTCGGAACGTCAGACCTGTGAACGCTTCGAAAGGGGTGCGCGACTTTGACCTGGATGCAGTGTGAGTGTAAGTCGTAAGCGAAGATCGTGATGAGTCGAAGTCTCAAGACCGAGGGTTTATGGGGGTTTTGTGGACATACGGCGATCGTATGACAAGGCAAATATGCTCAAAATGAAAACAGAGCTGCACGAAAAGGGGTTCTACCACGACAGTTGTTCCAATGCTTATGCTGTGGCCTCAGCAAAGATTATATAGTTGATCGTATAGATCTATAATCTTTGCCGAAGGCGAAGCGGCAACTTAATTCACTTGATCGAATGACTTTCTGGCCGCAAATCACCTTCTTGACAGGTATGTATTGGTTTGCATTTCCTAAAGATATTCCACAGGGGTGTATACGTTGATAAACAAGCTTGCATTCTTCGATAATAATGAAAATTAGATCGTTCCATCAACACCATGTAGATTCAATAGGCCTATGATACCCTATGTGCGCGTTCGATTTCCCAACGCCTGCTACAAAAAACAAAGCCAAAACACCCCCATTATTGCAGCAAATCATTTTGTTACACATTACACAGTGAATGTATTCACAAACATGATCGGAACGCATCAGAAACGCGTCGAGAAACAAGCAATTTTACTTGTCGGTAAGCGTTGTCAGTACTTCCATTGATTCACCCATGTTACCTTCCGCTTGGGGGCGCTGCGTTTCCCAGCGTCTTGTAACTCCATATAGCAACAGCTCGTTATGACCGGTCTTTGTATGAATAGTCTTTGGATAAGGTGTGAGCTAGCTCTCCACTTCTTCTACTCCAACTCAGTATTCTAAATGTAGTGACCGTGTAGGAAACAGCAGGAAACTCTGTCCCAAGGTTGTAACTTGACCACTGAATTTATAACAATGAGTCAGCAAGTGGAAATGTGAGAGAGAGAATCTCCAGCTACCTCATTATGGGAATGGCATAGAGGGATGGAGGAAGGTGGTGCGGGACATTACAGTTAAACAGCTTCTTGCTGGTGGAGGATAGAGTTTGGAGAAGTCCTGTGAAAGAGGAGAAATCATGCTTAGGGCGTTCGAAAACATGGCAAAGTTTTCTGGCTAGTTTCCACCTGCTATTGCCAAGATGGCAGTCACAAGTCACACTAAAAGTTTCTGTTGACTTGCTAATAGAACAGTGCTCTTTGTTTACTTGCTGCTGGCTCTTAGCAGCAAGTTAATTGGAATGATGGCCAAACAACAATTTTCATCAGTGTGGCATTCATACCCAGCCATATTGGACATATAAAATCCAACGTACCTTAACCAGAACAAGGCCAGGAAGTGTATTCTGGCCTTTTCTAGATGTAAACAAGCTTTGAATGTTTGTGATGTGACACTGTAGGTGTGCTCATTCAACACCAGATAAAGTGACATTTTCATGGCTCAACAGTGATCAGCTGATGCCAGCAAATTTCCTCAAGAACGTGTATGCAGCATGGATTGATCATATAACCTTGCTGCATCCATTTGTGCCCAGAAGTTTCAGTGTGTAAAGCTCTCAGTTAAAAGCTGCAGAAATACACTGAATTAGCAAGTTTACTCCTCCTTTTTATGTGTTCCTGTTATTTGCAAGGAATTGATTGAGCCCAATGCTGTTCATGAGGCCATATCCTGACATGTCTTTGATCAGTCAGAATCTCCATCATGCTCTGTTTGATAACTCAGATTTTGCAGCCTCCTTACCCTGGGTGTGTGTCTGTGTGTGTGTGTGTGTGTGTGTGTGTGTGTGTGTGTGTGTGTGTGTTTGTGTGTGTGTATGTGCATTAACAAAAAATGTTTCTTAAAGACCTTTTCCCAGTTGCTGATGAAAGACATTTTAGCATTGGCATGCTAGCACTGGTTTTTTAGAGAACAGTGTCTCTCCTCCATTCAGGTTGCTGATTGACCCATTTCTTTCCAGACAGGACCGCCTACAGGGGCAGACAAGGTGAAGAAAGGTGGATCGTTCCAGTGTCACAAGGTAAGGCAGCTGTCAGCCCTTGTCAGAAAGCATCTCTTACATTACAATCTATGGCAAAGAAGATAAAACTTCTTGTGAAATTGTGTTAATTTTTCAATATCCAGTACATTCAGATGTGTTTGAAGCCTCATTTGATCACCTATCCATGAACCCTTTTCTGTGGACCAGATATTCTGTTGCTGTCATTTGGAAAATCAGCAATACACATACACACACACACACACGCACACACACACATGCATGCACACACACATGCATGCCTGTATGCACTCACAAACACACACACACACACACACACACTCACTCTCACTCTCACACTCACTCTCACACTCACTCACTCACTCACTCACTCACTCACTCACTCACTCACTCACTCACACACACTCACACACACTCATTCACACACAGACACACACAAGCACTCATACACACACACACTCACGCACACACACACACGCACACTCACACACACGCACACACACACACACACACACTACAAACGCATGCATGCATGCAAACCACAGTAAACTCATATCCCTTTTTTCTTTCAACACCAATCACCCTGTTGTTGAGCACTAGTGCTTAATCTTGAATAACCCTCTGCAGGATATAGAGCAAAATGAGACAAATCAAAAAAAGCTTTCTTGCTTCTGAAGATGTCTGTAATTATCTTCCTAGAAGTAATGCATCGTTCTCTACCTAAATGCATTTCAAAATGTTCCTCTTTCTGTATTTAATCCAATATGAAAGATATGCGCATCAACATTCTGATGTGTTTGAATCAAATGGAAAGGATGTGTTGCTTTGCATTAATTTTGTCGCCATATTTGCAGACCTACTGCTACCGGTACCGATGCAGAGCCCGTAGTCAGAACACACCCGACAGCTCTGCTGCCAATCTGGGATTCAGATGCGCCGCTGACAAGAGGCCCAGTTACCTGAGATCCAAGAAGGACTAACCTAGCTACTTGCAGAGTGATATGCATGACATTTGAAATGTCCAATTGGGTCACGTCATCAGGCTGTGATTACCAAGCCAGTGTTTCTTTAGAAATGCTGGTGTTCTGGTTTTTGCCAACATCTTTGCAAGACCTATGTCTCAGTCAAAACTTGCATTTACTTGGTGCAGGGCCCAAGTTTTCAGTTTTTAAAATAATATTCAGATGCTTTAACTGTTTTCTATTCTTTTGAGATAGTAAAGGAGTGTTCATCCATTTCCCTGTAAAACTGCCTTATGTTGAACATTCTTAGCCTTTTTGAGAGAAAATGCATGAATTGAACAATGGTATTCATAATGAATGAAGGCACATTTTAGATCATGACCCAATGTATTATGGCATAAAGGTCATTTACCAGCTGCAGCTTTAAAAAACATTATTATCCAGTTAAAATTTTTGCTGGAAATGGAAGCATTTAGGCTGTATATCATGCTTCAACTTACACCTGAGAGAGCAAGGTCATTTTTATCCACAAAGTTGTTGATTTTGCTCCAATAAGTCAATTAGGGCAAGATTTTCCATTATTTCAAAGTTTATCATGCCACTCTTTGAGAAACAAAATCAAAACAAGTGATGAACATGTTCTAAATATGACTACCTCTTTTGGGAATATAAGCCTTTAGTTGTGTAATATAGAGGAACTCATTTTACCAAAACAGAGTGATTATTGCAATAATAAACTACGCAGCTAGCTTGTGATGCTTGAATGTTATATTTTTGTGCAGATGCAGAAAGTGATTCAACATGGCTCATTCATATTTGGATGCATATCATAATTGAAATTTATGCATGTGGTCTGGTTTATATGGACAAATCCTGGTAACGTCATGTGTAAAGTAGTCCTTTGCAGTCCAAAGCTCTCCATTCCTGTTTGACAGTAGAGGCGATGCATGTGCGTGGATTAACCCTCTGTGATTCAGTCATCTTACATCATATGCAATTGGCAGTCTAGAGTATTACTGGGGAGTGTCTGGTTGTGGAATACATTTCCTGATGAAATCCCTTCAAATGTGCAATACCTTCCTACATGTATCATAAATTTTCATTTACATCAAATCTGACGGGTTTTCCAGCAGCAGTATTCTCCTTTGCAGTCATGTTCAGACACTTTTTGTTTGTTTGCTTGCTTGCTTGGTTTGGTTTCTTTCCTCCAGCCTTCCACATCATGGACCAGGGATCATGATTTTTTTTTTCTGATATATTCCATCAATCAATCTTTTTTTTTTGGCTATTGTCTTAAAATAGAAGCGCAGAGAATATATTTTGTACAAGACATTAACTGTAGGCTTGTTCAGGAGGCACAGCGCTGCGAAGTGCTGCACAGCGCTGCACTCACTCCTGAACAGCAATTTTGGGGCGTGATTCACTCAGCGCTGTGCAGTGCTGTGCATCACAGATCCGAGGTGATTCACACGATTTTCAAAATGACGTCTTCGATCCCGCACTGGCCGTCGATGCGTAAAATAACCCTCAGAAACATCATTTTGGGACTGGAACAGGCTTTATTTGCCCCAAGCGCCCTGTATGCGCGAGTAATGGCAAGTAAGGATGACACAGTAGTGGACTTTATTCATGCAGAATACATTTGAACGTTCATAAACAATGATGTGGCAAAGAAAACACTTAGCGTCTAGCAACACAACATGCGGTGCAGAAGATTTACCTCCCTTCTAACAAGTAAAGCACTCCACTAAATCTGTAGGTGTTCAAGAGAGGCAAAGAGCGCTCAATTGCCAACATGAAGCGCTCATGCAGCGCTTCTTACTCCTGAACAAGCCTAATGAATACCAGTGTCCTAGGTCGCCTCCAGGAGGGGTTTACTAAGTTTTAGCATGAATTTCACTTATTGGTTTAAGTCACCCCATACTGGGGCCACTCCCTACAAAGCTCTTTGCTTTCATGAAAGCCATTCTTAAATCAAAAAGTTATTGAACTTTTTAAGTTCACCAGTCCCCTTAAATATAACCCCCAATTAGTTGCATTTAAGGAACACCTGGAGACACTGCATAACAAGATTGCTCCAAAAACAGCCTAAGTCACCCCGTTTGACAGTACTTAAAACTCTTTACTTTACTTTGCAACTTTATCATGTTGATTTTTGGTGAAATAGAGGAATACTTATTATAATTTTGTCTTGAAAAGGGTTCATTGAAAATGTGATTGATTAATAAATTGCTGGGAAACTATTCATCTCTGTCTTCCTGTACAAACTAGGTCTAAACTCAGTTAATTTACTTTCCCTTTCAAGCTATATTTTTGGGGGTGATATTATACAATGTGCATGCATTCCAATGGCTGAAATATCAGGGAAAATTATGAGAAATAGTAAATGAAAAGGCTCTTTATTTGCCTAATGTGTGTTTCCATAATTTTCATTGTGGAGAACAGATCTTCAAATGCTCCAACCTCTAACTCGACATCAGACCAATAGTGGACCTCACAAATTATATTTACCCCAAGGCAGACGCTTAGTTGAGTATTGTCCAGCCCACCATTTTTCTGTTTCATCTATACCTTTTGCTGCTTCAGTCTCTGCCTACAACAAACTTCCAGAGCTACTCTCTCACCCCACCCCCCTTCTGAATACAAACTGATCAAATCAAAACTCCATCCCCACCCCAAAAATAATACCACATAACAAAATACTTTCAGCACCCCACATTTTGCATTCCAAACCAGGCCAACTGCACCATTCCATAGTTCATTTGGAGAAACACTGACCCTGTCACACAAAGAACAAGAAGGGCAAAGCCCACACGACTCGCATGCTGAGAGGATGTGAAAAATGGCTGTTTCTTAGACAACATTTACGGCCCCTGAGACCTTCACCTTGAAGCAAGGTCAAGTCACTATGTATGTTTTTTGACGCCTTGTCAGCATACACCATCATGCCAAATTGGGTGTTGATAGACTTAATAGTCTCCGAGAAAAATCCAACGTTAAATTTTTTACGGACGCCCGGACGGACAAAACGGGTGAGTACATAGACTCACTTTTGCTTCGCATGTGAGTCAAAAAGGGCCACTTCCATCATTATGATTCACATAATGAAACCTGAGACTCAAGATGTTCAGAGCAACTTCGCACAATCACTGGGAAAAGTGTGTAACAAGAAGCAGTCACAGCACAACAGTTGCCCAGCTGTGCTGCTCCCATACCTTGATGTCACACTGTTGATATAGTTTGCACACAATGTTGAAAAAACATCAAACCTTTGAAGTGATCATTGCTATATTGATGCACCATTCTCTGCCAGACCAGAAAGTACAAGGTCAGCATGAACAGCAGATCATAGTCATTTCCAAGTCCCTAGCTGTTACTTCATGTGAGTACTACACAAACTCTGTCCATGCTTGGATCTTGCTAAATTATAGTTTTTACAAAACAGCTATCAAGACTGTATTCCTCTATAAGCTGAGAGAAACAACATAATATAGTCCATATTGTATACCTTGGTTAGACATGGCAGTGTGCCATATTTTATTGCCTAATGACAAGTGGGTACAAGCACTTAATGTGTAATTCTGTGTGTGTGTGTGTGTGTGTGTGCCCAGGCACGGATGCATGTGTAACATGCAACAAAAATTTTCTAACAATTGTTTACGACAGGGCTCTGTGGCTGAGTGGTTAGCACCCTTGACCTGTGGTTACTTTCAGTTAGTGGGTGCGGCATTCGAAGCTGCGCGGTTCCCAGAGTTGCATCCTTGAGCAAGATGCTTAACTAGCATTGCTTCTCCCCACCCAGGAGTAAAACCGGGTACCTGAGAGGGCAACGTTTGCAAATTGTAGTGCAGTTAACCCTTGTATGTGGCCATGAGCCAACATTGGGTTGGAATACTCTCCAGGGAGTGGAGTTGGT
Organism: Theodoxus fluviatilis; assembly: GCA_034096865.1. Classification (NCBI taxonomy): domain Eukaryota; kingdom Metazoa; phylum Mollusca; class Gastropoda; order Cycloneritida; family Neritidae; genus Theodoxus; species Theodoxus fluviatilis. Next base: position 10,031 of record JAWQFJ010001442.1, on the reverse strand, counting down.
GCTGGTACCTGACTGTGGGCATCTTAAATGTCTGTCACTGTTTGTTGTGCTGTACAGTGAATTCTGATCAAGCGGCCCAGTGATTTGGGAGTTCAGTGTAAAGCGGTTTGAGACCCAGTGATCAGGGGGTAAAGTGTAAAGCGGTTTGAGACCCAGTGATCAGGGGGTAAAGTGTAAAGCGGTTTGAGACCCAGTGATCAGGGGGTAAAGTGTAAAGCGGTTTGAGACCCAGTGATCAGGGGGTAAAGTGTAAAGCGGTTTGAGACCCAGTGATCAGGGGGTAAAGTGTAAAGCGGTTTGAGACCAATACATGGGTGATGAGTCGCTGTATAAAAACCACACCTTTACAACATTTGGATTGATTCTTATTCTTCATTTTCACTCTACCACACTCTTGAAGACAACTCATTCTCAAACCTGTAAATGAATTTTGACAGTAGACAAACACAATCAACATGGCAGACACACTCTTGAAGAAAACTCATTCTCAAACCTGTAAATGAATATTGACAGTAGCCAAACACAATCGACATGGCATCAGTGCCAATGCATGCAGACAGCCACATCAGCTGAGACTCGTTCACTTCTGGAAGAGGGAAGCATCGAAGGGCAGCCACCCCTTGCACTTCTTTGCTCCACAAAGACATGGAATCTTCTGAGACTGGTCCACACCCTTGGTCCCGGCCTCCTTGCTGTCTCCTCCGCTGTAGTCGAAAGAAAGCTCCTCCATAGATGGGATGTCTCGGGCTGCAAACAAGGCCAGCTTCGGAACATTGTTGTCCACCCGAACTGGAATCATCACCAGGTTGGGCTCACATGAGTGGTTGATGAACCTGCCAATGTTCCCAAAATAGGTTGGATCTATGTAGGTCTTGTACACTCCTGAAGCACAATGCTCTTTCAGAGTGATGAGGTAGTTCATGTCTCCAGTTTTGAGAGACTGGGCACGGGCTTTAGCAGTCTCATAGGAGAGGGCTTCTCCTGCATACTCGCATACAAAAGAAAAAGCTGGGATGGCCTCTAAGCTCTGTAAGCCAAGTCCCTTTCTCTCTGTAGGAAAGACGTGCAACTTCAAAGTCGGGCCTCTCTGGACGAGTCTATTGAAACACTTGGGAGGACAGGGACACTGTGAGTTGCACTCCAACATAGGCTTGGCTGGCTGAGAGAAGAGAACACTGGGCAGGATCAAGCCTTGGATAGTGTAGTTCCTGCCCCACTGCCAAACACAGTTGCAGTCCTCTCTTTGAACGCAGCTTCCATCATCACAGGAGCAGCCATGGAACTGCTCCTCAAAGCTGTCTGACACCTTTTCATCTCCAGGGATGTTTGAAGTGATGAACTGAAAACAGAGTCAAGGTGGTTTGCAGAATACATTAATTACATTCCTCCTCCAAATGACATAAGTTCAGACACACACAATGTCGCCCCTGTATACGTACGCTGGATTGCAGACGTCTCACCGCTAGCTATCAAGCCCAACACACAATTACTCATACTCGTGTGATATTATTACAAACACCATTAAACTTACGTGTATTTGTTAATTACAACAGTATAAGAACAGCATGTTCTCGTATCATTTCCATTTCCTATGTCAATACTCCGAGAGACCTTACGCACCGACTATCAATGATAGTTGTACTTGTGCAAGATGTAGACAAGTTAAAGTTTAGTTTATATTGACCTTCTTTATGTAGTAGTAGTAGTAGTAGTAGTAGTAGTAGTAGTAGTAGTAGTAGTAGTAGTAGTAGTAGTTGAGAGGCTAGATATAGGCCGTGAAGCCTTTTGAACGCCCCATCGTAATCACGGTGATGTGTTGCAAATGTGCTGTGTTCTTTGGCTTTGCGGCGTGCCGTTCTATACACTACAGGACGAAAAGTTCTTTCCAGGTCCATCAGATATATCGAACAATTAATGGATCCTCTCTACACCAGAAAGTTTACGAAAATATGGTTGCGTGTGACAAACCTTAAAGTCGCTCGGCACGTTTCGTAAATCGCAGTTTACGTTGCTTGATGCTTCTTCTACCATCTTTAAAGGGGAGGCTACTACAACTACAAGTAATGATATTCATCACAAATCTAGCGCGAGTCTCAGACACAGTAGAACACCGATACAACGAACAAGCTCAGGCAAAATAGTTAATTATTTATTACAGTAGTTCTGTATATCCATCAGCCACACATTTCAATACAAGCCGACAGTAACACGAACATCTAAGCCTACATGTAGGCCCTCCTTGAAAACATGCACACGTTACGAAATACACGTACGTAATAATCAAATCATGTTTCATTAGAAAACATACACCATTCTAGAGATCTGCAAGTACATGTAGATGAGTAAATCACATCTGAAAACAGAAGACAATAGTTTTGCATAAAGACGAACTCCAGAAAAAGCGTTTTTAGAACATGACCAGTTCAGGAACATGCCATTATTTTCAGGAACACAGCTTGCGCAATCAAGATCGTTTGGGCTTTGGCACCTAGTTTTATCAAGAGCAAGCCTGCCAATCTTCTTTGTCCCACCATGTGTGGGGAAGAGTTCTTTGTAAAGTGTATTGTGTATGTCGGTATACTGTAGTTCTCACTCTCGACCGTAAATAGATAGGTTGTCTCCCCTTCGACCACACTGCCTGCCCTCAAAGATTATATTGAAAACAGGAGGCCGGTGTTGGACTCGTAGGCGAGTAGAAAAGAAGCATTACTTCTTTTCTACTCAAAGATTATAGGTATCTTTGCTGCCCTCTTCTTTCTCCAATAGTCTCCCCGTGACTCGGGTTTGAGCAATGAAGACTGTTTGTTACATCAGTCATTAACAAAGAAGAAAAGTGGTTTGCAGACGTTTCAAAGAGTTTGCTTTATCCGTCGGTTTGTTATTTTCTAGTTCGTTACAAGCGTGAATATTTCACAGAGAGAAAGAAGGACAAAATGGAGACCAACAATTGGTGTTCGATCGTTATTTCGATCCGTCCGTTTCATGCAGCAGCTGACTGTGCAAGTGTGGCATCCTAGGCATCCCCTTCTTCGGGAGGGGTGGGGGATGGGGTTAAGGAGGAAATAGATAGGGAAGGGGGGGGGGGGGGGGAAGCGATGGAGAAAGGGAGATAGATAGAGAGTGCTCAGGGGAAGCGATGGAGAAAGGGAGATAGATAGAGAGTGCTCAGACCAGTTTCCAGTTCTTTAATTTGGAGCTCAGTCTGCAGATACGTTATCCAGAGAAAGAGAGAAGATTAAATGGAAGAACTTGAAAGCCATGACGGTTTCTCTGATCGTCTCAGAAGCTCAAACCGTATTTGTGACATAAAAATGTTGAGCAACGTACGTAGGCCTACTCGCCATGCAGTCTGTATAGAGCCTATACAACCAAAGACCTGTGCTACAACTCAACACTAGGGAACATATATGGGGCATACACGCACCAGAACAAAAAAAAATCCTTTAATTGGGGCACCATTCCGTGGGTCAATGAAACAATTAATTCTCGAGATAAACGCAGATAAAATAATTAAGGGCTGACAGAATCTGGCGAAAGACTAGATTAGAAATCCACATATATAGCCATGCAGTTGTGCAGGGAAACAACAAATAAAGTCAATACATTTCTGAAACGTGAAATAAGGTTGAACTATCAGAAGAGAATGCAGGAAAATAACATGCAACAAAGAAAATTGACATTTGTTTTGAAGAGCTTGATCGGTAAGACGTATCACACCTGCCGTCTATATCGTCAGCTGATGGGAAGCTGGCTGAACGATTTAGTGTGTTTTTCCACTGAAAATTAGACAAATTAGGTCCAGTTTGCCACCTTCTGAGGAGCCAGTGTCCGATGCAAACGCGTTTCATGGTGTTCAATTGTCCTCCTTTAGTCTCCTACTACCAGTACCAGATGAGGTCTGAAGTGATTTGCTTAATGAAAACCAACACGTACATTGTGAACAGGACCCAGTTCCCACTGATATACTTGTAGATATCATTAGACATATCTTATCTGGATTCCCTACTATACTGGCGATCACCTCAATCGTAAACGGCAGTCTGACTGCTGGCATGGTTTAGGCCTACTACTATCAGCCTTCAAGCCGGCTGTTGTAAAGCCCTTGCTAAAAGTAAGATAGCATAAACCCAGAGGTGCTGATGACTAACCATACGCCCTGGGTCCACCTTGCCCATCCTGTCCAAGGTAGTTGAGAGGGCTATAGCTTCATAACCGACGCAACAAATGGTTCACAACAGTCTGCTAGACGATTTTCAGTCAGCCTGCCACCAGGGTTCAGCACCGAGACTACCTTAATTACTATTTACTATAGGACCACGAACGACTTGCGTCAAGCAGCCGACAAAGGCGAAGTCTCTTTGCTAGTACTCTTAGATCTGAGCGCTGCCTTTGACACGATTGACCACGACAGACAAATTAGGTCCACTTTGCCACCTTCTGAGGAGCAAGTGTCCGATGCAAACGCGTTTCATGTTATTCAATTATCCTCCTTTAGTCTCCTACTACCAGATGAGGTCTGAAGTGATTTGCTTAATGAAAACCAACACATTGTGAACAGGACCCATGCAGTTCCCACTGATATACTTGTAGATATCATTAGACATCTGGATCCTACTACCAAAGATTATAGGTTACACTATAATCTTTGCTACTACTGACGATCACCTCAATCGTAAACGGCAGTTGATAGCCTTCAAACCGGCTGTTGTAAAGCCCTTGCTAAAATAATATAGCATAGACCCAGAGGTGCTGACTAACCATACGCCCTGTGTCCACCTTGCCCATCCTATCCAAGGTAGTTCATAACCGACGCAACATATGGCTCACAACAGTCTGCTAGACGATTTTCAGTCAGCCTGCCACCATGCAGGGTTCAGCACCGAGACTACCTTAATTACAAGGTAGTTCATAACCGACGCAACATTTATGGCTCACAACAGTCTGCTAGACGATTTTCAGTCAGCCTGCCGCCAGGGTTCAGCATCGAGACTACCTTAATTACTATTTACTATAGGACCACGAACGACTTGCGTCAAGCAGCCGACAAAGGCGAAGTCTCTTTGCTAGTACTCTTAGATCTGAGCGCTGCCTTTGACACGATTGACCACGACAGACTTCTTTATCGTCTTCACTGTCAGTGTCAAGTTGGATTGTCCGGATCTGTTCTGTATTGGTTTGCGTCTTACTTAAATTAACCGACATATTCAGAGAGTGTCCATCGGGCCTCCATCATCCCTACCAGCCAGACTGCACTGTGTTGTACCTCAAGGCTTATTTTTTCCCAAATCCTGTTTACTTTGTACATTGTAGCCCTGGGTGCAAAAATCAACGCATATGGTATCTGTCATCACTCTTATGCTGATGATTGTCAGGTGCTGAAGACACTTGCACCAACCGCTGAGGCCATTCAACACGCTGAGCATGACATTGCCGCCTGCACCAGAGATGTAAAAATGTGGATGCCGAACATTTTTTTTATTTATTGAACGACTCCAGAACAGAAGTGCTACTATTACTATTAGGCGTCTGTACCAAACAGAGCACCAGCAAGCATTGGGCACATTATCATGGGTGAAGCCGTGGTCTCCATTGCACATTGCACTTGTACATTTTCGAAATTGTGGGTAGGAAGAGCTAGGCACCTGACACATCATAATAAGCATGTCTAGCCGTAAAAGTTCCACCGGGACTGCTAAGAGTAAGGACAAGTTGGGCACTACATCCAAGGGGAAGGGCCACGGTGGTGGTCAGCCATGGATTTGTATCCACTGCGAGGATGGGTTGTCGGAGGAGGATGAAGAGGCAATTGAATGCCACGGGTGCAAGCAGTGGTGTCACCGTAGATGCTCAGACCTTAGTGAGGCACAGTTCAAGTGTTTGAGAGAAGGGGGAGACTTCATGGTGTGGCTCTGTAAGAGGTGCAGAGAACAAGACAAGAGTGAGGCCTCTAGCCGTATCGAGGCAAAACTAGACAGTATTCTCACTTTCATGGCATCCCTAAAGGGAAGAATGGATGAACAGGAGGAACGAATGGAGGCATGCAGCGCGGAAGCAATCGAGAGGAAGATCACAGCAACAGTTGAAAGAAAGGTAGAAGAATACATGGATGATTGGCAAGAAAAGGAGAAGAGGAAATTGAACATCATAGTTTCAGGACTACCCGAGAGTGAGGAGGGCACGGCAGAGGGGAGAAGGGAGGAGGACAGGGAGAGGGTGAGGATCCTAGTCAAGAAGATTGTAGATGTGCCCGATGGGGAGATAGATGAACCAGTCAGACTGGGGGCATTCAAGATAGGGACTAACCCAAAACCTAGGTTGCTCAAAATGACAGTAAAAACTGAGGCAACAAAGAGAGCAATTATGAGGAACGTGGGCAATGGCATGCTGAATAAGGGGGTTCCCTTTGACAAGAGAGTGTACATAAACAATGACAGCACCCCAAAAGAGAGAGAGAGGATTAGGAAGATGAGGCAAGAAATTGAGGAGAGGAAGAGGGGAGGGGAGCAAAATTTGATGATCAATTACAGAGAGATGAGGATCGTGACTAGGTTGGAGAGGCCGGGGAGGGGGGAGGGTGGACTGGCTATGGAGAGTCGGGAGGCGGATACGTCCACCCGGGGGGCAGCGGCTGCTGCACCGGGGAGAGGCCGAGTGGGTGATGGGGATGGCAGGCAGTGACACAAAGTCGCAGCTCATGTAAATAGTTGTACAGATGCTGAATATCATTCTGAGTCAGGGGGTTCTACTTCTGTATCGTCTTGGGATACTTTTGATGATTGTTCCTATTCGAGGTTTTTGTATACAAATGTGGACTCCTTTTTGAACAAAAAAGATGAACTTCTCTCACGTCTAACCGATATCAGACCTAATATAATTGGTCTTACGGAGATAAGGGCAAAAAACCAACTGTATAGCGTAAATATAGCTGAGTATGAAATACCAAACTATGATCTATTTATGAATGTTGACCCGAAAAGAGGAATAGCCCTATATTTCGACAAATCATTGAATGCAAAAGTCTGGGAAGAATTCCAAAATTCTGGCTTTGAGGAAAGCTTATGGTGTACATATAAAGGAGCAAACGAAGAGAGTGTGATTATAGGATGTGTATATCGCAGCCCGAGCTCATCACTGGAAAATACAGAAAATTTGTACAAGTTACTAAAAGATGACAGACTATTACAGTATGATAAGATATGCATTGTTGGAGACTTTAATTTTCCTAGAGTAAATTGGGAGGGTGAATGGAATGGTGAGGTCAATAATGTCTTTATCGAATGTGTACGTGATGCTTTATTAATCCAAAAAGTCGTACAACCTACTAGACATAGAGAAGGGCAGAGATCTACAGTCGATGACTTGGTCCTGGTCAATGAGGACAACTTAGTATCTGACATCCAGCACTTAGACCCTGTTGGTAAAAGTGATCATGATGTGCTTCTATTCGACTTGCATGTCCCCAGAACAAAAACTGAGAAGACACTTAAATACAAATATGATTTAAACAAAGGTGATTATGGAAAGATGAGGGAACTGATTAGTAAATGTGATTTCTCAGTCCTAAGTGAATTAGATGTGGAAAGCTCATGGTGTTATATCCGCGACTTGATTGTGGACAGCATGAGACAATGCATTCCGGAGAAAAGTTGTGGGAAGCATGGAAATATTAAACCCAGATGGATGAATAGTGAGGTGAGAAAGTCAGTGAAAAAGAAGTATAATCTGTATAAAAAGTATTTACAATCAAGGCAAGCCAGGGAATATCATAGCTATAAGCTTGAACGAAATAAGTGTAAAAAACTAATCAAGAAGGCAAGAAAAAGCTTTGAAAAAAACATCGCTAGTGGGAGCAGAGCAAATCCAAAACAGTTCTGGAAATATGTGCAGGAAAGGACAAAGTCAAACACAAGTATAAATGCTTTAAAATCTGGAAACGGTGGGTATGCCGTATCAGATGAAGAAAAAGCGGAGACTCTAAACACGTTTTTCTCTAGCGTTTTCACGGAGGAAGACAAAACCAGTGTACCTCTTCTGCCTGAGGGAGAGTATTCTAAGGGTGCTACTGTGACTGATATTGTTATAACGCCAGACGCAGTACGTAAGAAACTAAATGATCTCGATACCTCTAAAGCCCAGGGACCGGACAAGATACCACCAAGAGTACTGAAGGAACTATCTAGAGAACTAGCTACCCCATTATGTCTATTATTTAATATGTCTATTGAAACGGGTATTGTACCAAGCGACTGGAGATCTGCAGAGGTTACTGCTATATATAAAAAAGGCAGCAAGTCAGAACCTGGAAATTACAGACCTGTTAGTTTAACTTGTATTGTGTGTAAAGTGTTAGAGTCGATTATTCGAGACACACTAAACTCACATCTTCACGACAATAACCTGTATGCTAAGTGCCAACATGGTTTCCGTAGTAGGAGATCGTGCATAACTCAATTAATGCAGGTAATGGAAGAACTTACTAAGATGCTTGATGAAAGGAATCCAGTAGATATCATATATCTTGATTTCCAGAAGGCTTTCGATTCCGTTCCCCACGAAAGATTACTGTGTAAGTTACAGGCTTACGGAGTGACTGGTAGAATTTTAAGTTGGATAAGGAGTTTTCTGTCAGGAAGAGTTCAGAAGGTGAGAGTTGGCAATGCAAACTCATCCATAGCAAACGTACTAAGCGGAATTCCACAAGGAAGTATTTTGGGTCCGGTTCTGTTTACAGTCTTCATAAACGACTTACCAGAAGGGATACAGTCATCATGCAAAGTTTTTGCCGACGACACGAAGATATATGATAAATCAAGAAATTGTAGCCGGGTGCAGGGTGATTTAAAACGATTGGAGAGGTGGTCGGATGTGTGGAACCTATATTTTAATGTAGAAAAGTGTAAGGTAATGCACCTTGGGAAAAATAATCCAGGTTTTAATTACACTATGAAAATGGGAAAAGATGACTTAAACCTAAGTGTATGCAACGAGGAGAGAGACTTGGGAGTCACTTTTGACCCTAAATTGACATTCGACCCACATATTCAAGCTTCTATAAACAAGGCCAACCAGATGATTGGAGTTATCAAAAGAACCTTTATATATTTAAACAAGGACGTTTTCATCCAGCTATACAAGGCTATAGTTCGACCAAGAGTTGAATATGGTAATATTATATGGTACCCGCATTTAAAAAGACAGTCAGAGGCTGTGGAGAGAGTCCAGCGCCGGGCTACCAAGTTGCTGAGCGAATGCCGGGAGATGTCCTACAGCGAGCGCTTAGAGTATTTAAATCTGCACTCACTGAGGGGAAGGAGGATTCGCGGTGACCTAATAGAGACGTATAAATTGTATAATAATCTCGTAGACGTGGAGTGGAGCGACTTTTTTGAGTCACCGAGCTATACCAGTACGAGAAATGCAGACGGAAAGGTATTTATCCAACGTAGTAATACTAACCTAAGGAAGTATTGTTTCAGTAATCGTGTTGCTCACCTGTGGAATAACCTTCCGTTTCGGCTTAAGACTGCACCAACTACTAACAGCTTCAAAAACCAACTGGACAAGGATCCTACTTTTAAGTCATTATTTAGAAGCTATGATGAGTGACGTTGTCGAAATTAGAAATTACACTATGACCCTATATAAGGCAACACATTACGATGGGGCGTTTAAAAGGCTTCACGGCCTATATCCAAGCCTCTCATACTACTACTACTACTACTACACAGTCAGTGAAAGATTTGGCATTGTACGTGTTTTTCCACCATGTCGCGCGTCCATTCTGCGAACGTGCTATGGTGAGTTGCTGAACAATTCCAAGGCGAGGCATCTATATGAACATACAGACTGCCCAAACTCTGCAGGTCTCTGCCTTGATAGTACATGTCTAGCTTGGACTACTGCAACTTTTTTCTGGCAGAAGCCCTTGATCGAAATCTGATGACAAAACGAGAACACATCACCCCAGTGTTGAAATCCCTCCATTGGCTCCCCATGACAGAGAATTAAAGTCAATTGTAAACTGACCGTAA
>JAWQFJ010001441.1:170000-178091 GCA_034096865.1 Theodoxus fluviatilis | reverse complement strand
ATTGATGCACGTCACAAAAAAACTAGAAATGACTCGTTGTCCGGCTCAAATCTTCAGCACTACATGAGCGCCTCTTCTCCCCATAACGGCCAAGCCAAAAAATGAACTACGAAACCCACGGGAAAATGGTCTGGAACTATTTTCTGGCACCAATTTACACTCACATGTCCTTCTGCTTGAACATGAAATCCCTAAATAATAATCCATTGTATTACAACGAACACAATTTCCTCTTATATAAATTTCACAATTCACTACACCAAACATTATAATAGCCCACAACACAACTGATTTACAATTATACTTAATTTCTTCAGTTCTCCCAATTTCTACAAAGAACAGAACGGGGTCAAATTCCTGCGCCCCCAAAAAACCTAACCCCTGTGGAAATAGAGCTGGTTCCCATCTTTCCACAGATAAGGGATGGAGAGGAATGCAGCCCCTGGCAGTGCAAGTAAGGGGGAGGTAATAGAGTTGAGAATAGGCCTAAAACGTCGACTGCTACAGATGGAAAAGAAAGCATAGGCTCATGCATTGATGATAATAAGGAATCTAACACACACACACAAATGATCATAGTTTTGCAATCGAAAAAGGGAGATAATAATTATGTACTAATAAAGGAAAGATCATTTGTGGGGGTCACAGTAGGAAAAACAGTTTTCGAGAAAACGCCGGGTAAAGTTATCAGCGCATTACGTCATGTATACGTTGTTCTGATATCTACGTCACTGTATAAAAAGAAGAGGATTTCCCCTGTGAACATGATGCTTTTTCTGGAATATGCAATAAACAAATATTATATTGTTGTTGAAATAGCTCATTTTGTCATTTTTTAAATACTTCAGTCTTGTTTTCTCCTGCACGGCTACAGCTGTCAGTGGTCCATTTTCGTGTCCCTCTCGCTCTCCCCTAGCCCCGTCTGTCCGTCTGCTGGAACGGTAGGCCGCTCTCTCTAGCACGACAGGGACGCGTGTTTACCCTACCTAGTGGGAAAATACTAGGCCGGTGTCAACATGTGTCAAACATTTGACTGCCTTCACACCTGCTTTCTTCATATCGACACCGGCCTATTCCTCGCAAGATCTCGCAAGGTTCCTAGCGTAAGCAACGCGCCCCTGAATGCTGCTAGGGTTATAGTCCGCCTGTGTCTATGACAGCGTGTTCGTGTGAACGCATGTAGGCCTTGTCCCTTGTAAGTGACTGTCAGTTCTTTGGGTGGATGGATGGATGGATGGATGGATGGATGGATGGATGGATGGATGGATGGATGGATGGATGGATGGATGGATGGTGTTTTACGGCCTATCAGCCTTTGTAGGCTATGTAAGGCCATTAAGCACGAACTTCACTAGAATAGTTTAGACAAATTAGAGCACACGCAAATCAAGTCACGATGTCCCTAGTTATTCGCCTCTTACGAATCGCGTAGGGAGGCACGGTGGGTCTATTCTTACCCCCAATGTAGGGAGACGCGGTGGGTCTATTCTTACCCCCAATGTAGGGAGACGTGGTGGGTCTATTCTTACCCCAATGTAGGGAGACACGGTGGGTCTATTCTCCCCCCAATGTAGGGAGACGCGGTGGGTCTATTCTTACCCCAATGTAGGGAGACGCGGTGGGTCTATTCTTACCCCCAATGTAGGGAGACGCGGTGGGTCTATTCTTACCCCCAATGTAGGGAGACGCGGTGGGTCAATTCTTACCCCCAATGTAGGGAGACGCGGTGGGTCAATTCTTACCCCCAATGTAGGGAGACGCGGTGGGTCAATTCTTACCCCCAATGTAGGGAGACGCGGTGGGTCAATTCTTACCCCCAATGTAGGGAGACACGGTGGGTCTATTCTTACCCCCAATGTAGGGAGACACGGTGGGTCTATTCTTACCCCCAATGTAGGGAGACGCGGTGGGTCTATTCTTACCCCCAATGTAGGGAGACACGGTGGGTCTACCCTCAACCCACAAAGTGTAGTTCTCCGGGTCTCCTTTTTGTGAGGTGTGTGTGCGTGCGCGAGCGTCTGTCCGTGTGAACGTAATCTCTGCCTCAGTCTGCCTGCCTGCCTGCCTCCGTCCGTCCGTCTTTCTCCCCACCACCACTCCTCCACCCCGCCCCAAATAACGACCACGAAGGAGAGGTTTCACCGCGGTGGAAACGAGACAACCCCTCCTCTAACGTCAGCCCCTGACAAGTGACGCACGGGCCGGCAACGTACGAGCAACAACTCCACGCCACGTGTCCAAATTAAATTCAGCGAGGAAGTGTGTGTGTGTGTGTGTGTGGGGGGGGGGGGGGGGGGGAGGCTTTGGGGATATAAAAGATACAGGGTCGAGAGAACGGACGAGAGGCAGTCTGGAAGGGTGTGTGGGAAGGTTGCAGGATGTGTGTGTGTGTGTGTGTGTGTGTGTGTGTGTGTGCGCGCGCGCGCGTGCGCGCGTGTGTGAAGCTCGAAGATAAGTGGCACAACAGAGAGGTTTGTAAAATAGGGTGGGGACAGGGGGTGGAGGGAGTATGCTGGGCGTGGGCGTGGAGCATGTAGGGGATGGATGGATGGTGTTTTACGGCCTATCAGCCTTTGAAGGCTATGTAAGGCCATATAGCACGAAAATCACTAGAGCAGTTTAGAGTAAATGCAAATCAAGTCACGGTGTCCCTAGGTATTCGCCTCTTACGAATCGCGTAGGGAGACGCGGTGTGTCAATTCTTACCCCGAACCCACAGGGGGAGCATGTAGGGGAAGGAGAGCATGGCCCTTAGACGTTATTCACGCAGCGGCCATTTTGAAATCGAAAACGAGACTAAGTCCGCAAATTTAATGGCGTCCAGCGTCTATGGCGAAACCGAAGGCTTCATCATCACATAGACACTGCTGTGTTCCTTATTGCGAGAACGATGATCGATATGACGAGAACTTCAGACTGTCCTTTTTCAAATTCCCCACAGACAAGAAGCAGAAGAAATTATGGATCTGGAAGATTCGGCGTGATCCTGGCAAAAAATTCAAGGCAACAAGAGCTTAGATTTAGGTCTTGTAAAAGCAAAAAAAAAAGTTAAATCATCTAACCAGAACATTCAAGATCCTCATAAAAACACCATATTTGTCATATCTTTTCATCAACTCAACTACACTTCTTACGAAATAAAGTCATTTCTACAACTTGAGATACGAATAAAAGCGACAAGGCTTCAGATAGTCACAGTGCCTCACGAGGAGCGCACATGTTTGTGATGTAAAACGTGACCTTCATTACAGTATTACACTACGAGTGATCTTATCCGATACCAGATGATGTTTTACCCCTCTGCTAAGATTATAATACAACTCATTCGAGTTTTACATGAAACATTTAGTTATCTCGATCGTCTGCTGGCGTAGTGGCTACGGTTCGATCGTGTTCGTCTGCTTGGTTCGTAGTGTTGATCATTATCATTATGAATGGTGTTTCTTGAAATAAGGTCAGTAAGCCTACATGTTAATTTATAACGCTAATATAACCATGGGCTGTCTTAATTTACCAAAGCTGTATGTTGATTGCGTCAATAGGTCGTGAAATACATTTTACAAATCCAAGCTTCGCGCACTTCTATTTATAGTTGACGCGCGGACCTCAGCGGCACCAGGATAGATTATGAATACATTGTTGTCCTCGAACCTGCCTGCTGTTGACATCGTGTACAATGCTAGTATTGTCTGATGCTATGAAATACGTTCACCAGTAAAAGGTCCAACACAAATATTCCTAAGGTTGTATTATAATCTTAGCAGAGGGGTAAAACATCAACTGGTATCGGATAAGATCACTCGTAGTGTAATACTGTAATGAAGGTCACGTTTTACATCACAAACATGTGCGCTCCTCGTGAGGCACTATCTGAAGCCTTGTCGCTTTTATTCGTATCTCAAGTTGTAGAAATGACTTTATTTCGTAAGAAGTGTAGTTGAGTTGATGAAAAGATATGACAAATATGGTGTTTTTATGAGGATCTTGAATGTTCTGGTTAGATGATTTAACTTTTTTTTTGCTTTTACAAGACCTAAATCTAAGCTCTTGTTGCCTTGAATTTTTTGCCAGGATCACGCCGAATCTTCCAGATCCATAGTTTCTTCTGCTTCTTGTCTGTGGGGAATTTGAAAAAGGACAGTCTGGAGTTCTCGTCATATCGATCATCGTTCTCGCAATAAGGAACACAGCAGTGTCTATGTGATGATGAAGCCTTCGGTTTCGCCATAGACGCTGGACGCCATTAAATTTGCGGACTTAGTCTCGTTTTCGATTTCAAAATGGCCGCTGCGTGAATAACGTCTATGGCATGGATCGGAGTTGTGACCAGCTTTTGTGTAGAGTAGGAGTGACTCTCCTTCAGGTCCTGGCGATGATCAAACACAAATGCTGACGAACCCCACGGCCTATCAGTCTTCCCGTGCCTTGTAGGGCCACTCACTGCAGACTCACTACAGCTGGTCAGTCTTCCCGTGCCTTGTAGGGCCACTCATTGCAGACCCACTACAGCTGGTCAGTCTTCCCGTGCCTTGCAGGGCCACTCACTACAGACTCACTACAGCTGGTCAGTCTTCCCGTGCCTTGTAGGGCCACTCACTACAGACCCACTACAGCTGGTCAGTCTTCCCGTGCCTTGTAGGGCCACTCACTACAGACCCACTACAGCTGGTCAGTCTTCCCGTGCCTTGTAGGGCCACTCACTACAGATGGTCAGTCTTCCCGTGCCTTGTAGGGCCACTCACTGCAGACTCACTACAGCTGGTCAGTCTCCCCGTGCCTTGTAGGGCCACTCACTACAGACCCACTACAGCTGGTCAGTCTTCCCGTGCCTTGTAGGGCCACTCACTACAGACCCACTACAGCTGGTCAGTCTTCCCGTGCCTTGTAGGGCCACTCACTGCAGACTCACTACAGCTGGTCAGTCTCCCCGTGCCTTGTAGGGCCACTCACTACAGACCCACTACAGCTGGTCAGTCTTCCCGTGCCTTGTAGGGCCACTCACTGCAGCTGGTCAGTCTCCCCGTGCCTTGTAGGGCCACTCACTACAGCTGGTCAGTCTCCCCGTGCCTTGTAGGGCCACTAACTACAGCTGGTCAGTCTCCCCGTGCCTTGTAGGGCCACTCACTGCAGACCCACTACAGCTGGTCAGTCTCCCCGTGCCTTGTAGGGCCACTCACTGCAGACCCACTACAGCTGGTCAGTCTCCCCGTGCCTTGTAGGGCCACTCACTGCAGACCCACTACAGCTGGTCAGTCTCCCCGTGCCATGTAGGGCCACTCACTGCAGACCCACTACAGCTGGTCAGTCTCCCCGTGCCTTGTAGGGCGACTCACTGCAGACCCACTACAGCTGGTCAGTCTCCCTGTGCCTTGTAGGGCCACTCACTGCAGCTGGTCAGTCTCCCCGTGCCTTGTAGGGCCACTCACTGCAGACTCACTACAGCTGGTCAGTCTCCCTGTGCCTTGTAGGGCCACTCACTGCAGACCCACTACAGCTGGTCAGTCTTCCCGTGCCTTGTAGGGCGACTCACTGCAGACCCACTACAGCTGGTCAGTCTCCCCGTGCCTTGTAGGGCCACTCACTGCAGACCCACTACAGCTGGTCAGTCTCCCTGTGCCTTGTAGGGCCACTCACTGCAGACTCACTACAGCTGGTCAGTCTCCCCGTGCCATGTAGGGCCACTCACTGCAGACCCACTACAGCTGGTCAGTCTCCCCGTGCCTTGTAGGGCCACTCACTACAGACTCACTACAGCTGGTCAGTCTCCCCGTGCCTTGTAGGGCCACTCACTACAGACCCACTACAGCTGGTCAGTCTCCCCGTGCCTTGTAGGGCCACTCACTACAGACCCACTACAGCTGGTCAGTCTTCCCGTGCCTTGTAGGGCCACTCACTACAGACCCACTACAGCTGGTCAGTCTTCCCGTGCCTTGTAGGGCCACTCACTACAGCTGGTCAGTCTCCCCGTGCCTTGTAGGGCCACTCACTACAGCTGGTTACAGCAGCAGCGAGTCCATTATCGATCTCCCCAGTTATCCGCCATTTACCAATCCCGCAGGGAGACGCGGTGGGTCTGTTTGTTCTTACCCCCAACCCACAGCAGTATTACGGGTGGGTGGGGGCTACATGGCACAGAAAGGTACTAAATGGGGGTGGGGCACAGATACAGGAAGGGTTGCGTTGTTGACCAGTGAAATGGCTAGTTTGGAGAGGAGTAGGAAAATATCACATCCGGGTGTTGGCTATGATGAAACAGGGCCGTAGAGTGCAAAGCCATAGGAATTCTGTGTAGAACTAGAGTGGCTGGGAACGGAATGTTATTCCAGTCCTCCGTGGTGTGCAGCTGTGGTGAAGCTGTAGGGTTTTCTCCCAGATACCCGCCCACCCACAAGCCCACCCACAGTCGGCCACTAGTCGAAATCAAACAGGTGGAGCAACAATGAACCACATATTGTTCGTTCCAAGCTCAGATGTCACACTCAAGCAACCGCAATATTCCCATCTTTAAATTGTTGTATCCGATTAAAACAAACGAATGAATCCATATGCACCAAGCTGGTTGGGACAGGTGTCTGATTGTGACATTCACGTGAGTCTGATGATAAATATTACCATTACGAACTTTCTCATTTCTACCAAAGATTATAGGTTACACAAAGATAGTTCATGCCGAGCTTTTGCTCTTTGAAGTTACAACAAAGATTATAGGTTACACAAAGATAGTTCATGCCGAGCTTTTGCTCTTTGAAGTTACAAGCAGCTAAAATTGCAGCGTTCCAAGCGGCCAGCACTATGGGAGATGCCTATAGTCCGTTTCAACATTGCACATTTAAAATGGTGGACATAGTCTCGCTTCGTGCAGAAAAAGCTGAATTTGGGGACACTAGAAACCCCATCCAAAGAAAATGTAAACCATGAACAGCATTAATTTATCAAAGCTGTATGTTGAATGCATCAAAAGGTATTGAAAGCTCCTACTTTTTAACAATCGAAATGCAGGTCACTCGCAGACCCACGTGTGCACGGGTCGACGTGATTGCAACGTTTGGTGACCCTGTTCTCTCTGTGTTAAAAATTATTATTCTTCAAATCGGTCAAATAGTGACGTCACTCGTTCTTCAACCTTGGTAGTTGATGACGTTATCGGAAATTTTAGAATTAGGTCCATCGCACATCTGTTGCTAGGCCATTTTTGTGCGAAGTCTCCACTAAATCCTATAATCATGTGACTAAATACAGTGCAATGTTGAAACGGACTATAGGCATTTCCCATAGTGCTAGCCGCTTGGGGCGCAACGTGTCTCGACCCTCACGAGAATGAGCTAATGAACTATCTTTGTGTAACCTATAAAAACCGCTGGCGCTGAACCTCCAGGTTTTGGCACACACAAAAAATTGGGTTCAAACCCGCAATCTCTTGAGAAAAGAGGGGGGGAAAAACACACACAAAAACACAAAAAACAGGTCGGGTTCGAAAAAAGTTTCAGCGCGGATTCGAATCCGTTCACGCATGACCTAACGTTACAATTGTCCAGCGCTTTACCATCTGAGCCATTCATTTGGCAACTGACGTTACTACGTGTTTGTAAAGGAATTATAACGTTCTTTTCTGTAAACTCCCTCGCTTCATATTTTGCACTGTAAATTGTTTAAAAATGGATGATAGTTCATGAAATTTGAGTGGTCTTGTACATTTTAGGATACTTAAGGTCTATTTCTGCCAAGTTTATTATCGATTCACTGCCATTAGGCCAAGCCAACAGACTACCAGTACCAAGTTGTTGCGCTTAAGTCAGGACAGACAGAACGAACGAACGAACTTTATTTTACAAGGGTAGTGAATTAGGCAGTATTGCCTTTCTTACTTACATTCAGCCCTTGAGGCAAAATATTCAAATGTGGTAAGAGAGAGAGAGAGAGAGAGAGAGAGAGAGAGAGAGAGAGAGAGAGAGAGAGAGAGAGAGAGAGAGAGAGAGAGAGACAGAGAGAGAGACAGAGAGAGAGAGAGAGACAGAGACAGAGAGAGAGGGTGGGAGGGGAGCTGGGAAAAGGGGAGGAAGGGAAGAGAGAATGAGAGTAAGATGGTGGGTG
>JAWQFJ010001441.1:147500-165000 GCA_034096865.1 Theodoxus fluviatilis | reverse complement strand
AATAAAGTCCACTACTGTGTCATCTTTACTTGCCATTACTCTCACATACAGAGGGCTTGGGGCAAATAAAGCCCATTCCAGTCCCAAAATGATGTTTCTGAGGGTTATTTTACGCATCGACGGCCAGTGCGGGATCGAAGACGCCATTTTGAATGTGATGCAAAATCATCTGAATCACGTCGGATTGGTGATTCAAAGCGCTGCACAGCGCTGAGTGAATCACGCCCCAAAATTGCCATTCAGGAGAGAATCACATGCAGCGCTGAGCAGCACTTTGAATCGCTGCGCCTCCTGAACAAGCGGAGAGAGAGCAGAAGAGACAGTAACTAAAGGAAGGTGAGTACAACAATGCATGCACTTAAGAAAGATCGGTGGCTAGTACAAGTCTGGGGCGGTGGCTAGTACAAGTCTGGGGCGGTGGCTAGTACAAGTCTGGGGCGGTGGCTAGTACAAGTCTGGGGCGGTGGCTAGTACAAGTCTGGGGCGGTGGCTAGTGCAAGTCTGGGGCGGTGGCTAGTACAAGTCTGGGGCGATGGCTAGTACAAGTCTGGGGCGGTGGCTAGTACAAGTCTGGGGCGGTGGCCAGTACAAGTCTGGGGCGGTGGCCAGTACAAGTCTGGGGCGGTGGCTAGTACAAGTCTGGGGTGGTGGCTAGTACAAGTCTGGGGCGGTGGCCAGTACAAGTCTGGGGCGGTGGCCAGTACAAGTCTGGGGCGGTGGCTAGTACAAGTCTGAGGCGGTGGCTAGTACAAGTCTGGGGCGGTGGCCAGTACAAGTCTGGGGCGGTGGCCAGTACAAGTCTGGGGCGGTGGCTAGTACAAGTCTGGGGCGGTGGCTAGTACAAGTCTGGGGCGGTGGCCAGTACAAGTCTGGGGCGGTGGCTAGTACAAGTCTGGGGCGGTGGCTAGTACAAGTCTGGGGTGGTGGCTAGTACAAGTCTGGGGCGGTGGCCAGTACAAGTCTGGGGCGGTGGCCAGTACAAGTCTGGGGCGGTGGCTAGTACAAGTCTGGGGCGGTGGCTAGTACAAGTCTGGGGCGGTGGCTAGTACAAGTCTGGGGCGGTGGCTAGTACAGGTCTGGGGCGGTGGCCAGTACAAGTCTGGGGCGGTGGCTAGTACAAGTCTGGGGCGGTGGCTAGTACAAGTCTGGGGCGGTGGCTAGTACAGGTCTGGGGCGGTGGCTAGTACAAGTCTGGGGCGGTGGCTAGTACAAGTCTGGGGCGGTGGCTAGTACAGGTCGGGGGCGGTGGCCAGTACAAGTCTGGGGCGGTGGCTAGTACAGGTCTGGGGTGGTGGCTAGTACAAGTCTGGGGCGGTGGCTAGTACAAGTCTGGGGCAATCAAATAACACAAGCAGACGCAATGCTGATGAAATCTGCCCCTCACCAACAATCAGCAAAGCACTCAAACCTGGCATGCAAGGCAAGTTGCTGAAAAGGTCTCTCACCTTCATGACAAACTCGTACTCTCCATACTTGGAGTCAAAGGTGCCTTTCTGCACCGAGCGGAGCTTCATGGTGAACTGCGGACCCAGCTCCTGCAGTCCTACCTTCTGTGCATTGCGAAACTGGTAGCTGCAAATCAACACACAGACACACATCTATTGGTAGTGCACTGCTGTTGGGTTTGCTGCTGGCTTCAAGTTCAACTTATTCTGAGCAAAATATATGGATTTTAAACACATCTGTAAACTGTGGTAATTAAGTGACTCATACGTGACAAGTTAAAGTCAAATGATCTGTACATGCATCTTTTGAATTTACTTGAACATTGCAAAGAATTTCTGGCTAAAGTTCCTGAACCAAACACAGGGACTACTGCAATATTCCTGGGAAATTTTTCTCACGAAATAATTCCTAAACAGTACTTCCTCTGATGAAATTCCTCAATGTAGGGATTCAAGTACTAGCAAAGCAAAAATGTCTGCAAGATTCCAGGAGGTTTTCTATGAGATTTAACAGAAGTTTTTGGAGGATCAAAACAACATTCCTCATTTAAAAGGCTATTCCATGCCACTAATTTGTTATGCAGGAAACCAGCTAAATTACTGAACCTCCCATGAAAAACCGATGTTGGTGGGTAGAAATAGCAGGCAATGTGGCTAGAAACAGCAGTGGGTTGAAATTGTTGGAGTTTCTTGGAGAAAATGAGGAAAAGTATGAGATTTTTTTAGAGAATAAATTCTACGAGTTTCTAGAGTGCTGTGAGCCCTGTCACTGGAATCCACAGTGAGTTATACCACCAAATCAGGAATCCACTAGAACAGGTGGTGAGGTCGGACACACTCAGTGAATGTGAAACCTCCTGTAGGCTGCACAGCACACAAGCCACCTTTCCCATACCACCCCTTGCCACCCTGGGAACTGTGTGCTGACTCTCCAGTCCTCCTCCTCAAACTGGGAACTGTGTGCCGACTCTCCAGTCCTCCTCCTCAAACTGGGAACTGTGTGCCGACTCTCCAGTCCTCCTTCTCAAACTGGGAACTGTGTGCCGACTCTCCAGTCCTCCTTCTCAAACTGGGAACTGTGTGCCGACTCTCCAGTCCTCCTTCTCAAACTGGGAACTGTGTGCCGACTCTCCAGTCCTCCTCCTCAAACTGGGAACTGTGTGCCGACTCTCCAGTCCTCCTCCTCAAACTGGGAACTGTGTGCCGACTCTCCAGTCCTCCTTCTCAAACTGGGAACTGTGTGCCGACTCTCCAGTCCTCCTCCTCAAACTGGGAACTGTGTGCCGACTCTCCAGTCCTCCTCCTCAAACTGGGAACTGTGTGCCGACTCTCCAGTCCTCCTCCTCAAACTGGGAACTGTGTGCCGACTCTCCAGTCCTCCTCCTCAAACTGGGAACTGTGTGCCGACTCTCCAGTCCTCCTCCTCAAACTGGGAACTGTGTGCCGACTCTCCAGTCCTCCTTCTCAAACTGGGAACTGTGTGCCGACTCTCCAGTCCTCCTCCTCAAACTGGGAACTGTGTGCCGACTCTCCAGTCCTCCTCCTCAAACTGGTAACTGTGTGCCGACTCTCCAGTCCTCCTTCTCAAACTGGGAACTGTGTGCCGACTCTCCAGTCCTCCTTCTCAAACTGGGAACTGTGTGCCGACTCTCCAGTCCTCCTTCTCAAACTGGGAACTGTGTGCCGACTCTCCAGTCCTCCTCCTCAAACTGGGAACTGTGTGCCGACTCTCCAGTCCTCCTCCTCAAACTGGGAACTGTGTGCCGACTCTCCAGTCCTCCTCCTCAAACTGGTAACTGTGTGCCGACTCTCCAGTCCTCCTTCTCAAACTGGGAACTTTGTGCCGACTCTCCAGTCCTCCTTCTCAAACTCCGGGTGTAAAACTAGCCACCCATGGGGCACATCACACCTCACTTCTCCAAGATCATCACGTGACTGCTAATTGAATCAAAGGAAGAAATTGAGAGTGAGAGCATCTGTGTCTGTCAAGAGCCATCAGTATGGAGATGCCAGCAAGGGGTGGAGGAAGGCAGCTTGGTGTAACGTGGTTTATTTACAGTGTCGTCGAGCTATTATATCTTCCATAGACCACTTAGTAATCAGTGGTGCTAAAATCCATGAATATCAACCAACTCCCAATACCTGATCTTGGGTTTTTGCCGCGGTCTGCCATCCTATGCATTATACAAATGCCAAAACAAATAAGTAAAACCTCTATTGATAATCAGTGTGATGAAACCATGAATATCCTCCCAATCCTGACTGGGT
The DNA here is from genome assembly GCA_034096865.1 of Theodoxus fluviatilis. Classification (NCBI taxonomy): domain Eukaryota; kingdom Metazoa; phylum Mollusca; class Gastropoda; order Cycloneritida; family Neritidae; genus Theodoxus; species Theodoxus fluviatilis. The sequence goes on along the minus strand of JAWQFJ010001441.1, from coordinate 161,287 downwards.
TTTCCCCATCCAACCAATCAGTTATCATGATTCTAATTTATATTTCCATGTCAGAGTACGTTCTGTAACAAATCTGACACAATCAATGAAATGAAATGTCTTCTCGATTTGAAGAATGGAGAGAGAGGGTGAGAGGGAGATACAGACAGGTGGATGGACAGACAGACAGAAACATAGGCAGAGAGAGAGAGAGAGGAGAGAGAGAGGGAGAGAGAGAGAGAGAGAGAAGAGAGAGAGAGAGAGAGAGAGAGAGAGAGACAGACAGACAGACAGACAGACAGACAGACAGACACACAGAGAGACAGACACACACACAGACAAACATACAGACAGACAGACAGACAGACAGACATACAGACACACAGACAGACAGACAGACAGACAGACAGACATACGGACAGACAGACAGACAGACAGACAGACAGACAGACAGACAGACAGACAGACAGACAGACAGACAGACAGACAGACAGACACAGATGCATAATGAGAGAGACAGAGGCCATCAAAGAGAGAGGAGAGGCAGACACAGAGACACAAACATATAAAAAGACAGGTAGAGAGACAGACAGACACACAAACAGACAGACACATAGACACATACACAGTCAGATAAAAAGACAGACACAATGACAACATGAGAGAGGCAAGGAGAGAGATGCGAGAGGGCACCATCCCAACACTGACCGGTAGTTCCGCACAAAGACGAAGTCTCGCTGATTGTGGAAGGCAACGCATCTCCTGCCAGTGAGGTCGGGCTGGTGGGGAAAGAGAGCGGACAGCTGTCTGCCCACAGAGTGTCCCAGCCTCGTGTGGAAGTTGTGCAGGAAAATCTCTGGCAAATGTGATGATGGCTTGCCTGCCTTCTGTGGGGAGAAAAAGTCATCAACGCTCAGTAAAATATTCACTTGACTTTCCTCTATCAGCATCTGGACTTGGGAGGAAAAACAACAAAATCATCATGCTATAGAAGCTACACTAAAGAAAACAAGTTTGCGTTGACAACATGAAGGAAAGTGACTTCTTTGTTTGACATGCTCAAGTGCAGCACAAAGAAAACCTTGCTGTTCACTTTCCCACCAAGTCAATACAAGCCCAGCCTTGCTATTGGTGACAATTCCATCATTTACATATTACAATCAGTCAGAACAAAACATCTTACATCAATGATATGCAGGGACACAAACACAAATATAAGCCAGCAACACTTACAGGCATTTCTGTTCTCAGGCGAACATTGGTCACCTTGAAGTGGAAGGTGGGGCCTTCAGGCAGGTGGCAGATCACCATGCCGTCTGATGCAGTCAAGGTGGACAACACGTCTGTACCCATCTGCTTTCACACAACTTTATGTCTGAACAGGACTGACCCCTTCCCGGCCATATACATGTATATTGCATGCCATATGCCAGGGAATGTTCTCAGGTTTTAATGCACAGGCAGAGCTGCCAACCCACCATCATGCCAAAGAGTAGCATCCAGAGCTTTTTGGAGTAGCATTTAAGAACTAGGCGTAGCACACGCGCACAAGAAGGAAAATGGCGATGTTTTCGCAGGCGCGAAGCGCTGAGCCGCAGGCGGCGGCGTGAAGCGGGGTGGGGGGGCGGGCTGTCAAGTCGCTGAGCGCCGAGCCGCCGACGTGAAGCGGGGGGATGGGGGGTGTTATCACGTGGACGGTCAAAAGTTCACTTCGAGCTCAGCGCTGATACGCCAGAGTAAAGCCGGGCAGTAAGGGGTGGTGTGTGTGTGTGGTGTGTGTGTGTTTCTTCGTGACGGTCAAAAGTTCTGTTCCAGGCTTTGAAAAATTTTAGTTTTTCCCTGACGATCGTAGCATCGTAGCAAGCACGTCGAAATTGTAGCATGCTACGCCTAAATCGTAGCACTTGGCAGCTCTGCACAGGTGTTTGTCATACCACAGTGTTACTTTCCAGAGCACTGAACATAGCAGAGAACCGTCATTTGCAGTTGCCTCCCTTTCATTACAGTGTTTCGCCAGAAGCCCAACATTTTTCTAGGACCTAGCACAGCTCTGACAGTTTGAGGCCTGGGACATTTCTGGGCATGGCATGGAAGGGGTTAACATATAAAACACATTTGTTTTCACCCTTGGTGAGCTCATATACCCTCAATGACAACCATCTAAACAATAATACAAAACTTTCTGGTTAGAGTCCAAGATTTTAACTTTGAGTTTCACATGTTACATTGCTCTAGAAATGCAATGCCATTTTAAATCACATTCCTATGGTTATAGCTCTACGGGGAAAGCCAATGCTGAAACCATCTTCTAATCTTTCATAGTTTTGGACACCAAAACAGCAAACAGGTCAATACAACCAGAGGTGGCATAGAGTTAAAATTGAGTCAATTTCTTTCTGATAAAAAGCCTGTTAAAATGTTTGAAATGTTTAAGAATAATCAGAATGCAGGGATAGGTGCTTTAACCCTTACCGTGGTGTCATAAAAACGCTCTGTCTGTCCACCAGTGGTGCTATAACAGACTTGTTTTTTCAAAAACACCCCTCCGCTTTTCTAATTAACATAGCTCAGAAACTATTAAACATTGACAAACACAATGTGTACAAAAAATGCTCAGAATTGGACACAAAATACCACAAAGCAAGCATTTCCTCTGTGTAATGAACATGCATTTATTTATGAATATCTAAAGGGGAGACACGGCAGTGAAAATTGATCATTTGGGCTTGCATGGTCGATTTTGAGATTTGTGGTTTTTTGCACTCTTTGAACCCTCAACAATCATTGTTACAATGATTCAACAATGCCAATCTAGTAAGGTCGAGCTTGAAAATAGCATCTTTCTTTGCAAAAACCATCAATAAAACAGATGACCCACCCTTACAAAAGTGTTGTTGCACAATTTTTGCTCATAAAATGCCAATGTTTGGGCCTTGGCAACGTATAGAAACTTTGAACAAACCTTCGCATGTTTGGTGTCTATCGAAAGCGCGGAATTTCATTTAACCAGTGCAAGGGAGATAACTGCTCTTGGCTTCGTGTACAAAGAGCTATATGATCATTTGCAAGGGATAGATTCAAGCCTTTCAGGTCAGCTGACACGAATGAACCAATGAGAGAGCTCCATTCGCTCGAAATGCTTGGAGACAAGATGGCTGCCTTCCATTCGACTCGGAAGCGCTCTCTCGTACTTTTAACGCTGTTACCAGGCCTAAATAATAGTACCACACTGTACATGCCTTCAAAGGAAAGAAAAGTAACCAAAGAAATCGGCAGCTAGTGAAAGCAAGACTTGCAAAGGAGGAAAAGAGTGGCAGCGCAAGTACAGATCATCCGGCAGATCACTCGACATCAGGTTGTGCGTTATGAGCCCGCACCGATGCATTCTCTTCTCGCACCCAGCTTCCATGTGACCTCTGTTGGCAATCGGCCTACTTTTGAGCGTTAACAAAGGTCCTATCTTGCTTCACGATCAATCAGGCTATAAATATAAGGGCCTTGTGCAATGCTGGAATGCCTCCAGTTGAGCGGGTGTGGCGCGCGAACTAGTCCGCGATAACCAATGACAGCCGGTAATGCTTATCGCGAACTGGTTCGCGACTACCACGGAAAGGGTTAACTTCATTCTACAAGTTTACATCAACCTTGAAATCGCAAGCTCCACCATCCTTAGAAACCATTACAATAACATTAGCGATGCTTTCTGGACAATCAATGTCAATGATGAAGCTTTGCAGATACACATAACAACGATGATGAGTCTCTTCCCAGGCTTGCAGTACTCCCCTTCAATGGGAATTTAGAATCACTTCTGCATCCATGCCAGAAACGAGTGAATGACTAGAGTTGTACAGCCTATCAGCCTTTGTAATGGCTAGAGTTGTACAGCCTATCAGCCTTTGTAATGGCTAGAGTTGTACAGCCTATCAGCCTTTGTAATGACTAGAGTTGTACAGCCTATCAGCCTGTGTAGCTTATGTAAGACCATTAATCAAAAAGACAGAGTTTCAAAAGGTGAGTAGAAGCTGACTTTGCACTCATGCAAGAGGGGAGACTACTGCCCGGACCTGGTGATCTATGCAGTAAACATGATGGATAGGTTGACGAAGCTCCTATTATGATGTTCTTTTTGTTTTGGCCCGTCATGGACATTGAACCAACACTCAGTCACACAGCAGGGATGGTACATCATGAATGTTCGCCATAGACATGCACATTCTGACTCATTCACACACATACACACAGAGGATTACAATACAGGTGAATGACACTGCGTAGTAGCCAATGAGTAACTGCAAAATATCAATACTCCACATTTCTCCCATCCCAGGAATTGAGTCATGGCATTTCACGTCGCTCTTAACCAAGCACCATATTTAAGCACCCATGCTTGCTCGCTCACCTCAATTTCCAGCTGGAACTAGTTGTAGTAAGCACCCAAGCTTGCTCGCTCACCTCAATTTCCAGCTGGAACTAGTTGTAGTAAGCACCAAAGCTTGCTCGCTCACCTCAATTTCCAGCTGGAACTAGTTGTAGTAAGCACCCAAGCTTGCTCGCTCACCTCAATTTCCAGCTGGAACTAGTTGTAGTAAGCACCCAAGCTTGCTCGCTCACCTCAATTTGCCAGCTGGAACTAGTTGTAGTAAGCACCCAAGCTTGCTCGCTCACCTCAATTTCCAGCTGGAACTAGTTGTAGTAAGCACCCAAGCTTGCTCGCTCACCTCAATTTCCAGCTGGAACTATTTGTAGTAAGCACCCATGCTTGCTCGCTCACCTCAATTTGCCAGCTGGAACTAGTTGTAGTAAGCACCCAAGCTTGCTCGCTCACCTCAATTTCCAGCTGGAACTAGTTGTAGTAAGCACCCATGCTTGCTCGCTCACCTCAATTTCCAGCTGGAACTAGTTGTAGTAAGCACCCAAGCTTGCTCGCTCACCTCAATTTCCAGCTGGAACTAGTTGTAGTAAGCACCCATGCTTGCTCGCTCACCTCAATTTCCAGCTGGAACTAGTTGTAGTAAGCACCCAAGCTTGCTCGCTCACCTCGTACAGTCATCATTTCCTTTGTCTTTGGCCTTGCATGAATCACACTGGGACAAATGGTGGGTCTATTCCACCCCCCAAACCCAAAGGGGGCTTTGTCAGAGAAAAGCACAACAGAGGATGGATGGATGGATGGATGGATGGATGGATGGATGGATGGATGGATGGATGGATGGATGGATGGATGGATGGATGGATGGATGGATGGATGGATGGTGTTTTACGGCCTATCAGCCTTGTAGGCTATGTAAGGCCATTGAGCACAAAAATCACTAGAACAGTTCAGAGTAAGCGCAAACCAAGTCACGGTGTCCCTAGTTATTCGCCTCTTACGAATCGCATAGGGAGACGCGGTGGGTCAATTCTTACCCCGAACCCACAGGGGGACACCACAGGGGAACCATGCCCTACAACAGGCAAAGGATACTGGGCTGTTTTCTGTCTTCATTCACCACAATGATGTCAGTGTAGTCTTTTGATATGGCCTGGGGAATGACTTTCTTCAGGTCAAGAGCCCTTCGGTAGAAGTAATGCGTGTTGGGGATCATCAGCTTCAAGTCCTTGCAGAACTTGTTTGTTCTCTGTGAACAAAATAAAAGCAACCATGTCAAGCTTGTATCACCTTTTAAAATGAATCATTCTTAAAAAGTGAATACACTGCTATGAAGGAGACAAAATGCTAAATAAATTAATCTCATAATATCCCATTGATGAATACTGAGTTCTACTGAACACTCAGTATTTTCTGCACTGCATTCATTGCAATGTATTAAACTGTAATGCATCACATCAAATTGTACTACACTGCATTGTTCAGTATCATGTTGACATACTGAATTGCTTCACACTTTATATGCTCAGCAAAAGAAAAAGTTTGAAAATATTTCCAGTGATGCAAAGTTCTAAGCTGCTGAAGAACAGAAGCAAACACACTTAATTTTTCCAGGATCATGCTATTAAACTATGCAAAGCCTGGGACACATTCTAGATCTTTTAACCAGAATTCGTGGTGGTTTTTATTTAAACAGTATCAGCAAAATAACATAACAATACTGTCAGCATCAGGAAGGTCTTTCATACAATGGAATACAGGGCATTTTCTTTTCTGCGAGACCATCATGCAAAAATGTATACTTGCACGACAGAAACTCACGTAAACACACATGAAAAGTAACAATATTCACAGGTAGACTATTTAGAAGCTAGACTGGTGATGCATCAAAAGTGACATCAATGGCTGAACTCGTTAGAAACTTCTATGAAGAAGCATTAGTGTGAAATCTAGACACCTGATCTATTCTCTCCTTTCATATCAACTTCCTGGAAGTGCTCCAGCACGCTTTACCAAACCACCTAAATTTGCAACACAGGTGCCTGCCTGCACACACACATGCACACACACACATGCATGCACACATGTACACACACAGGTGCATGCATACTCTCTCTCTCTCTCTCTCTCTCTCTCTCTCTCTCTCTCTCTCTCTCTCTCTCTCTCTCTCTGGCACACAAACTCACACTGCAAGGACGGTCACTTGTTGTCAGCAGAACTTTTGGAGTTCTGCCTCCTGCGAAGTAGCTGGCAAATTCATCACCAGCCTCATCCAGATGCACCTGGAACCCAAACAATTGGCATTGATGAACTGGTTGACATATCCAATGATGACCAATAGTCACAGGATTAGACACACCATTCCGCAAAGTTCTCATGAACAAAGAACCATAGTATTCAGTATCTTAGTGTTCCATTCCCTGTGGGCTGTGCACAATGAACCAGAGTATTCAGTATCTCAGTGTTCCACTCTCTGGGGGCTGTGCACAAAGAACCAGAGTAGTCAGTATCTTAGTGTTCCACTCCCTGTGGGCTGTGCACAAAGAACCAGAGTATTCAGTATCTCAGTGTTCCATTCCCTGTGGGCTGTGCACAAAGAACCAGAGTATTCAGTATCTCAGTGTTCCACTCCCTGTGGGCTGTGCACAAAGAACCAGAGTATTCAGTATCTCAGTGTTCCATTCCCTGTGGGCTGTGCACAAAGAACCAGAGTATTCAGTATCTCAGTGTTCCACTCCCTGTGGGCTGTGCACAAAGAACCAGAGTATTCAGTATCTCAGTGTTCCACTCTCTGTGGGCTGTGCACAAAGAACCAGAGTATTCAGTATCTCAGTGTTCCATTCCCTGTGGGCTGTGCACAAAGAACCAGAGTATTCAGTATCTCAGTGTTCCACTCCCTGTGGGCTGTGCACAAAGAACCAGAGTATTCAGTATCTCAGTGTTCCATTCCCTGTGGGCTGTGAACAAAGAACCAGAGTATTCAGTATCTCAGTGTTCCATTCCCTGTGGGCTGTGCAGAAAGAACCAGAGTATTCAGTATCTTAGTGTTCCATTCCCTGTGGGGTGTGCACAAAGAACCAGAGTATTCAGTATCTCAGTGTTCCATTCCCTGTGGGCTGTGCACAAAGAACCAGAGTATTCAGTATCTCAGTGTTCCACTCTCTGTGGGCTGTGCACAAAGAACCAGAGTATTCAGTATCTCAGTGTTCCATTCCCTGTGGGCTGTGCACAAAGAACCAGAGTATTCAGTATCTCAGTGTTCCACTCCCTGTGGGCTGTGCACACAGAACCAGAGTATTCAGTATCTCAGCGTTCCACTCCCTGTGGGCTGTGCACACATGCTTTGCTTCATGCTGAGCTTTCACACCAGTATACTTCAATGGTATGGCACTGCAAGACTAGCAAGTTTCCAAATTGTGGAAAATCAAATGCAATAGATACCAGGAAACGTACATGTAATTTAATGCATTTAATGAAGGGTATGGTTTGGCTGGCCAAAGATGAAGTCACACAAACACACACACACACACACACACACACACACACACACACACACACACACATGCACACAGATGCACACACAAAGAAGTACACTAACAGACTAACAGACACATGGACAGACAGCCACACAGAGACAACCATACAGGCACATACAGATAATCTTTATTGTCCACTGTGAAAAATTATTGGCAAACAGTTGAAACTTTCATGTCTACACGTAGAAGTAGACAGACGGCATGCCCTGCATACAAATACCATAAATATTTCAAGACAAAGGTAAAATACAATCAGTTTGTTGCAATATTCTTGAAGCTCAATGAAGACAAAACTGAGGTCATTGTTATCGGTTCCCACCATATACTGGCTCGAATGCCACCTGTCCAAGTCAGATTGGGTGACGCCGTCATCACGCCCTCGGAATCGTCCTGTAATCTTGGTGTTGTCTTTGATAGAAAGTTAGAGCTCACAGACCATGTCACTTCAGTCTGCCGGTCCTGCATGTATCATCTCCATAGAGTGGGCCAAATTCGAAAGTTTTTATCAGAGGAAGCCACAAAGAAAGTGGTTCATGCACTGATAATTGGCAGATTGGATTACTGCAATTCTGTACTACAGGGCCTCCCCAAAAAGACACTCTGCAAGCTTCAACGTATACAGAACTGTGCCGCCAGAATGGTGAAAAGAGTGAAGAAGACGGAACACATCGGCCCAGTACTCAAAGATCTGCACTGGCTACCTGTCCACAAGCGAGTTGTCTTCAAGATCTGCACGCTCGTCTACAAATGTCTCAAAGAGGAAAATATGCCATCGTACCTATGTGGCCTGGTCAATCTGTATAAACCAGCCCGCGATCTCAGATCGGCCCATAGTGTTCTCCTCAGATGTGCCCAAGTTAAGTCCAAAAAATGGGGAGACAGAGCTTTTGTTGCTACCGCCCCGAGGCTGTGGAACTCTCTCCCAGAACCACTCAGAGCTGCCCCATCTCTGTCCAGCTTCAAAAGAGGCCTAAAGACCTTCCTCTTCCAAGACTGAAACGACAATATGCTGTTGTGTAAAGCGCCGAAGAGCAGCAGAAGTGCTGAATTCAGGCGCTCTATAAATGACTTACATACATACATATCGAGGGGGGGGGGGGTGGGGGTGGGGGGGGGGGGGGGCGTCTCAATGGGGCGGCCGTTTGACATCAACACACAAACAAACCACACCCACACACAAACCACACACACACACAAACCACATACACACACACACACCACATACACACACACACACGTATAACAACACATCTACAAGTGCGAGAACACACACACACACACCCACACACACACAAGCACACAAACAAACACGCGAACACACACAATACACACACACACATATTAAGTTTGAACAGTTATCTTCCATAGTTCAGGGTCAAGGTCACTTCAAAATATGTATACAATCCAACTTTGAAGAGCTCCTGTGACCTTGACCTTGAAGCAAGGTCAACCAAACTGGTATCAAAAGATAGGGCTTGCTTGACCTATATACCACTTATAGCTAAGGTCGCCATTCTCAAAAACGTGGGAGAAAATTGGAAAATGTGAAAAAATGACTGATTTTTAGACAACATTTATGGCTCCTGTGACCTTGACCTTGAAGCAAGGTCAAGTCACTATGTATGTTTTTTGAGGCCTTGTCATCATACACCATCATGCCACATTTGGTGTTGATAGACTTAATAGTCTCCAGAGAAAATCCAACGTTAAGTTTTTACGGACGCCCGGACGGACCCGGACGGACGTGAGGACGGACGGGTCGAGCTACATAGACTCACTTTTGCTACGCATGTGAGTCAAAAATGGGGAGACAGAATTTTTATTGCTACCGCCCCGAGGCTGTGGAACTCTCTCCCAGAACCACTCAGAGCTGCCCCATCTCTGTCCAGCTTCAAAAGAGGCCTAAAGACCTTCCTCTTCCAAGACTGAAACGACAATATGCTGTTGTGTAAAGCGCCAAAGAGCAGCAGAAGTGCTGAATTCAGGCGCTCTATAAATGACTTACATACATACATATTGAATTGAATGGAAAGGGGGGGGGGGGGGGGGGGGGGGAAGAGGAGACATGACAGCAAATAGTATTTTTCCATATGCCAAACACAGTGGTAAAAATACATTTAATTTGAAACAAACTATACAGTCTCAACTAATGGTGATACCAGCAAGTGAATTACCTCTTCATCCTCAGGTGTGACCATCGTTGGATCTTTCTCCCTCAGACTTTCTATAGTGTGAGGTTTCTTTCTTGGAACCTGTTAACAAAACAATTCAGCAATCACAACAACTGTGCAATAGTCATGACATGGTGTGCATGTGTTTGTGTGCGTGTGTGTGTGTGTGTGTGATGAGTGCGTTGAAGGATCTAATGCGGTCCCATAGTTACCCTTAGGACATTTCGCCAAGCAATTTATTTTTCCAGGGAAAGAATCTCCACCCTTCAGGGTTTGCCAAAGTCTTCACTTAATTTAGTGTTCTTTTGTCGGACCATGCTGTACTAATTTTCGTTTTACTCGAACGTCTATTTCAAATGCATTCATGTCTTTCTCTTCAATGACACCGAAATGTGGAATCGAAATAATTAATGCCCGTCTGATGACACGTTTAGCACGCGTTGGCGCATTTTGTCCCAATTAGATGTTAATAGCGCTTCTTTTTTTTGCGCCCACCTAGTTGTGCCTACAACTGTAGTATAGTATACAGGCTGTAGTCACCAGTTGTGCTACAGTAGTACAGGCTGTAGTCACCAGTTGTGCTACAGTAGTACAGGCTGTAGTCACCAGTTGTGCTACAGTAGTACAGGCTGTAGTCACCAGTTGTGCTACGTAGTACACGGCTGTAGTCACCAGTTGTGCTACAGTAGTACAGGCCTGTAGTCACCAGTTGTGCTACAGAGACAGGGCTGTAGTCACCAGTTGTGCTACAGTAGTACAGGGCTGTAGTCACCAGTTGTGCTACAGTAGTACAGGCTGTAGTCACCAGTTGTGCTACAGAAGTACAGGGCTGTACTCACCAGTTGACAAGTAGACGTTGTGCACATTAGTACAGGGCTGTAGTCACCAGTTGTGCTACAGTAGTACTGGCTGTAGTCACCAGTTGTGCTACAGTTGTACAGGCTGTAGTCACAGTTGTGCTACAGTACAGGCTGTAGTCACCAGTTTGCTACAGTAGTACAGGCTGACGGTCTACAGTATGTCGGCAGTAGTAAAGGAGTCCGCGGCTTGTAGTTTCACTCACCAGTTGTGCTGATTGTGTACAGTAGTACAGGCTGTAGTCACCAGTTGTGCTACAGTAGTACAGGGCTGTAGTCACCAGTTGTGCTACAGTAGTACAGGCTGTAGTCACCAGTTGTGCTACAGTAGTACTGGCTGTAGTCACCAGTTGTGCTACAGTAGTACAGGCTGTAGTCACCAGTTGTGCTACAGTAGTACAGGCTGTAGTCACCAGTTGTGCTACAGTACAGAGCATTAGTCACCAGTTGTAGACTACAGTAGTACAGGGCTGTAGTCACCAGTTGTGCTACAGTATGCAGGCTGTAGTCACCAGTTGTGCGATACTAGTAGCTACAGGGCTGACGGTAAGTGCTTCACCAGTTGTGCTACAGTCACAGGCTGTAGTCACCACTTGTGCTACAGTAGTACATGCTGTAATCACCAGTTGTGCTACAGTAGTACTGGCTGTAGTCACCAGTGTGCTACAGTTACATAAGGTCTGTAGTCACCAGTTGTGCTACAGTAGTACAGGCTTTAGTCACCGTACAGGGCTGTAGTCACCAGTTGTGCTACCGTAGTACNNNCATAATAGCATGCCTTATGTAACCAGCTTCCACGAATTCCGTCTTATATCGAGTTTGTTGTTGTTTTTAGATACAAGTAATTTTTAAAAATTAATCTACAATCGTTTTTGCTTAATTTGATATCAGTATGGACACTGTAGGGGCAATTTGTTTTAAAGAAGTATTCCTCTTTGAAGACAGACGTCCTGCTAGCGGCTATTTGGAGAAAAGACTTTCTCAAGTTTCTACTCGGGTGCTACAAAGGTGAGGTAATGCAACAGAAAATTGATTTTCACGCATTTAAAAGTGTACTGCATACGGCTGCAGCCGTTAGACGCTCCCTTCTTCAGCGGGAACCCGTGGTCGTGGAGTTGTCGGTGCCTAGTCCAGCAGCTCGACCACGGACGGCCACAGATAGCGGAAAAAGACACCGGGGAGTGTCCACTAGTAGATGTACATGTAGATTTCGAGCAAGTTATTTGTGGGCAAGAAAATGTAGTGTCCTTGCGGGCATTTCTGCGAAAACATGTAACGGACCCAGATAGATCCTCCCTAACATATTTTGTACGTAGTGGGAAATTGTCTTTCGCGAGTTATGTCTGGTTTCCAACTGGCGGGTTACACATCTCTCATACAGGACACACAAAATTTAAGGAAAGCAACGGTTGAAGAGAGAGGACACCAGCGCCGCTGTGTAAACGCTGAGATTGTTTTTCTGTCTGGGGTCATTGGTGAGGGTTAAATGTGACCGTGCGTGAGAAACAAGGCTGACGTAGGCAAGATAGCTTTCGAGAACACGCTGAGTAAAGTTATCAACGCACTAATTTAGATCTACGTTTTCCTGATATTTACGTCACTGTAAAACATTAAAGATTTCTTCTATTAGCATGCTGGTTATTAGCATTTTAAAACATAGAATATGCATGAATAAATAAATTAATAGTGTCGTGGTTGAACTATCTCAAGGTGTCATGCTTCGTACTGTAGCCTTGTTTTCTCCTGCACGGTCACATCTGAGGTAAGACGATCTGGGTGATCCTGCGTAGTCAGAAGTACTGCAGTGGTCACCTGCGGCAGCTGCAACAAACCTGCCACTCCAAAGGTCGGGCTGAGGAGTCACAACAAGGCATGTATGCCATGGCGACAACGTGGGACATCGTTCCATCAAGACAGACGGAAGACAACAACAAGACTTGGGCAGTGAGCTGCACGTGACCCAGATACAGCACCCAGCAGGGCGCATTGCTTAGCATACCTAGTTGGCAAATAATTTCTCTTGAACCACCCGAGGCGGGGCGGGCCCCTAGGCAACGGCCACTCATCAATTGGCAAAGGGAAATTCCGATAGAACATGGCTGCGTCCTGGCGCGAGAGTCGGTGCAGAAGTTGCCGTTAGATGAAGTAACAAGACGATACAAACATCATAGCAGTTTTTCACTTGATAGAACATACCATGGTGACATCTCCAATGGCACGGGAAGCTTTTCAAAGAACAGAAAGCAACTCAGGTTCAACTGTGGACAATTTTGTCGAAAATGTTGTGCCTCGATACACTTATCATTTCAACGGACATAATATTTAGAGAGTGGACATGTGCGGTGTATTGACACTCCTTCATGTATGCAACCATAAAATATTCGACAGCGTTTGTCCAGAAATGACAAATACATACTCCTCAAAAATACAATTGAACACTCGAACAGCAAATACTTCCTTGTACGTACACTTGCCCATGCTCAGAGAAGAAGCACATTACAGACACTGCCGTCTGAACAGCAACCCAACTGGCATGGTCGCCACCATTTTTGGTCATGCGGCTAGACGCGGCTATGTACTCCAAAGCTTCCTTGGCAAACCTCGTGCCTCCTTGTGTTCGAAACGCCGTTGGAAACGCACTCGCCTCGTGTCTCTTGTAAGAACCTTGCAGAATCCCAGCGTAAACAACGCGCCCCAGGAAAGCGGATCCACGCGGCAATGTCACCACCAAGTACCTCCTTCGCAGCAGGTGAAAACGTTGACAGATTGTTTCCGTCGTCTCTCTTCAGTGTATGATGGCAATTTGCTCAAACTTGAGGAAAGACTAGAGAACACCTTGAGAGCGCAAAGATCCACCAAGGACGTCACAATT
>JAWQFJ010001441.1:72500-145000 GCA_034096865.1 Theodoxus fluviatilis | reverse complement strand
GCCTGTCTCTCCGTATGCAATTGCATTTGGTGTCTGAGGTGGTAGATGCAAAAACCGCTTCGTTGCTTGAAGATGAGAGAGAGAGAGAGAGAGAGAGAGAGAGAGAGAGAGAGACAGAGACAGAGAGAGACGGAGAGAGAGAGACGGAGAGAGAGATAGAGAGAGAGAGAAAGAGACAGAGAGAGACGGAGAGAGAAAGAAGAAAGGTTACGAGACGCGCTACTAGATCTGGAATTACCGGGCACGTTAGACGAAAATGACAGACCCAATATATAGCAATAAAGGGGAAAAAGTGCACACGCACGCAGCCCAGCGCATACACCCATACGCATGCACGCGCAACACACACACTCTTTCTCTCTCTCTCTCTCTCTCTCTCTCTCTCTCTCTCCTTGCTCGCTCATTCTTCAGCTGGGTATACATGCAGCTGAGATGGTTTCTGTAAAACTACACGTAGGGAAAACATATAAATATTCCTGCGACGTATCAGCCAAAATTGCGCTTCGAGTCGGAGGGAAGTTATTGTTAGAGAAAGACATTTCATGGAATACATTTTCTGATATTTTCGACACAAAAACACTATTATAAAAGTCCAAACACCCAAGAAAAAGTAAATGATTTGACCAAAAATAACTTTTTGTCGTTGTTGAAAATGAGAATCGTTACATTATTTCAATACAAACGCCCAGAGAACCATAGACAGGCAAACACACGCTATACACTTTGAAAATTATATTCGCTTTCACCCCCTCGTTGTAACGGTCATTTTCTGTATTTGGAAAGGATGTGGAATCTCACATCATTCTTTGTTACTGCAAGAAAGTATTTGTTTCTAACTCACTCCATTATATTTCACTAGACTTGTAATGTCTGGGGATATCGGATCTCTGGGCAAGGTGGCTCATACACCAAATACACGAAAAGAAAGCCAATTTCTTAAACTATGTAATCAAAGCATCTCATAATAATTGCAGTCATTTCACAGCGCAAGCTCACTGATATGAAAATAAGTAAAACACGTACATGGGCACAATGCGAAGTAGTCAGACCAAGATCATTAAATATCCAGCAGTAAAGATATAAACAAACTTCAAATCTAAAATTCGAAATGCAACAAAAGTATAACCCTGAAGAGTTTAAAGTTTTCATCACTCACACGTCAACTTGAAGTCATCCGAAAAGACTCGCGAGAACACCAAGCATGGTGGAAAGGAAATAGACAAATATTCCCGTCTGAGAATCTTTACTTTGAATAAAAGTAAGAACTCACAGTTTTCGGGGAGCTTGCAGGCATGGAAAAAAGATTGAAAACCTACCTTCAGTGGAGAAGGCTGTGAGGTGGGGCGGAGGATTGGCTTCCAACCAGTCTTCCCGCGCTATTTATGCTGAGATTCTGACAGCTCTCGTTGACTGAGGGAGCACCCCCACCCCCACCCCCACCCCCTCTCCTCATTCCCCTCCCCTCTTCCCCCACCTGCTCCCAGCCAGCTAGCCTGCTGAACAAGGAATAATGACTAGTCTCCATTCCACCGTGTACTTGTGCAAAATCGGTTGACCCAATGTGACATTGTCGGTCTTAGCTCCTCCCATACGATGAACTCATATTCCTCCTCCCCGTCCCTCCTCCATTCCCCATTCCCCATTCCCCATACCTCATTCCCCATTCCCCATTTCCCATTCCTCATTCCCCATTCCCCATTCCCCATTCCCCATTCCCATTCCCCATTCCCATTCCCCATTCCCCATTCCCCATTCCCCATTCCCCATTCCCCATTCCTCATTCCCCATTCCCCATTCCCCATTCCCCATTCCTCATTCCCCATTCCCCATTCCTCATTCCCAATCCCTTTTTCTCGCTAAGTGCCCCCTCACAGGTGTGTTCCCGTTCCGCCGTTTCCCGTTTCGCCGTTTCCCATTTCGCCGTTTCCCGTTTTGCCGTTTCCCGTTTCGCCGTATTAATCAAGTAAGTGTCACTTTGCCGTAAAAGTGAGATACATAGAAATCAGTAAAAGTGAGAGATATAGCGCTCAGCTCAGACCGCACCCGCCACTCCGCCTGACTGACTTCGCACGCCCGGGGAGTTATGCTAAGATCCGGCCGCGTTAATGTATCTGCGTTTTGTCACAAACGGCTTGCTCGACGGTACTGTAATCCATGCACCTTAACGGTCCGCGTGATTCGGGTGTAATCTTAAGCTAAACGACGTTCCGAATGTTTCTGACTTCGACCATTTCAGCAACGCCAATAAACATCGTTTAGCGCGGTCTCGTTCTCGTTCAAATGCCGAAATTTCAAACTGGGGTACTCTGTCCGCCCGGACAGAGTACCTCGGGTACAGTGTCCACGAATGTTTCCGACTTCGACCATTTCAGCCCCAGTACGACGAACCGACACTAAAGAGGACGGCGAAATAGCACTGGATCGCGTTAAGAAAAAAATTGACGAATACGGCGATTTGACACCCATACGGCGAAACGGGAAACGGCGAAACGGTACCCAACCCCCTCACACGTGGCACGTTTTGTTGACAGGAAACAAAATATCCTTGTGTCCGGTAAAACGCTGAATAAAAACTGGCGTGAAATATTAAAACATTGCAGACGAGGGCATCGGCCAGAAAAGAAACCTGGATCAACTACGTGGTAGTCGACAACGACACCCATTAGGCAACATGTATTACACTAAACTGGATGTGTTGATAATTTATATGTCCCCACAAACAAAACGATAAAAAAACCTATGGTGTGAACTTGCACCCTACATCCCTCATTAACTCCGCTCCCTGCCCAGCCATTCAACACGGGTTGATATTGTATTTTCTTTGAACTCAATCAAGTCAGCTGTGCTTTTTGTGACGACAACGGGTTTTTCGCAATAAACGGCACACATTAGAAAGATACACTGATTACGAACTGTACAAAAAATTCTTATTTAGGTGTCAGGACATCCTACAACTGACAGATCTTCTTCTTCTCGAACGCCATCACACTTGGATTTTAGAGTCAAGGATGAAATGGGCTGTAACTGACAGATGAAGTAGCAGAAGCCACATAAAATTCGCATTGAGCGTATTTAAATAAACCCAGATTTCTCCGTCCCAGTTCTATCCCTGGGACGGAGAAATCTGGGTTTATTTAAATATCGTGACAATGTGGGATGTTATATTGGCTGCAACCTTGGGTCGTTAGCTTTGGTTTAAACGTCTACGACGGGCCAAAAAGCAAAAAGACAAAAAAAAGTATTTACACGAACTTTCCAACCCTTCAAACGTGTTTAGAATTGAGCGTAGTGAGTCCGCCATTTGAACATTGTTGGACAAGTCTTTACCACTACATCAGAGGTTGGAACTAATCTGATGGACTGTTCAAGGGAGTGTCCAAGGGAGTGTTTGATGGACATGAACAACAGTACGTGTTTCTATTGGGCAGACACTCGACAAAACATTGCTTTTGGGACTTGCGAACGCGACATTTCCTATGGAAACAGGATAGTTGCAAGAACATTGCCACGTTTGAGCACGCCCGAAACATTTTTGCCACTCGCAAGCGCGACATGTCCTATGGAAACAGCATAGCTGGCAGAAATATGTCCACGTGTGAGGAGGCTTTAATATTTGATATTGTAAAAAGAGGCAACGATTTAGGAGATGGGATGAAAGTGTAGTTGCATTTGTGCAAGAATTACAGAGTGTCAATGTACAGCTGTAGACAAGTGACACACGAGAGATATATAATGAACCAAACGAAGTGTTGCTAGTTTATTGCAGTGCATATAATTGAGAACAAGTGATAGAGGAGAGAAATTACGAACAGCCGAATGAAGAATATTTCTCAATTGCATCAAAGCATGCAACATTTCCGAAAAAAGAAACTGACAAATAGCAACTTAGTTCTTCGTCTTGTAGTTTGGAAGCATGCGAAAGGAAGAAATTCCGAGCGCATCTTCCGTCGATGTGACTGATGGCGTGATCCAGACTTGAATGTCATGTAAATCATAAATAAACAGCAAATGGTTGGTCGGAGATTTTGAAATGATGTCAGTATTAGATTTGATACCATATGCTTTTCCCGAAATACCTTCATTCATATATTGCATAGTGGTCAAACTCTCAGGAAACACATTCTCGGTGTAAGTGTAGGGCCCATTTATCCATACTATATCTGCCCTATGCTGCCATAGGTGAACAATCTACAGAGCCACCCCTGTCGATGCAGCAAGACAGTTGACATCTACGGCCTGCACCCGCTTTCATGCCGCTACACCCTTGTTTGGGACGCCACCTGCTCTGACTCTTTTGCACCGTCTTCAATGACAGACTCCGCCATCGACCCAGGCCACGCCTGCTGGTCTGCCGAAGGTTCGAAAAGGAGGAAATACGCCTCTATCACGGAGCGGTACCACTTCGTCCCATTCGCTGTCGAAACGACTGGAGTGGTCGGACCGGCAGCAATGGAACTTGTCCGAGAGATCGGCCAGCGGATTACACTGTCGACAGATGACCCACGCCAGACACAATTCCTGTTTCAGAGAATCTCGCTGGCAATCGCGAGGGGCAACGCGTTCGCGATTACGTCGTCGGCCAAGCGTGAGGCTGCCCGTGACGCAAAGCCGAGGTGTTTCCCTTGTCTCTGACCCTGACGGTTGTGTTTCCCATGGGTTTGCCATCAGTGGTGTGGTCATGCTCCTCCCTCTCAAGTTGGGGTTACAGGAAAAAAGATGTAGAAGTAGATAACAAAGTAGATGACATTAAAAACAGATAATTCTTTTGGTAGAATACGATAGAATCGCAGTTTTAATTGCACTTCGTAATTAATGTAGCGGATCATGCTCTGTTAGAGCTATTTTACATGAAGCTGTAAATATTAGTTTTTAAAATCGTGCTGTGAGTGTTATTTAGGGGAGAGCGGGGTTAAAAGTAACACGGGTTGGAAGTAACAAGGTACATTACTCCTCACTGTTTATGAGTTTTCTGCTGAGACTGAGACAGCTGCCTCCCTTTACCCATTGGCCATTTCCCAAGAAAAAATGGCGGGATGAAATCCACGCATGTGTGAATGGGATCAAAGAGTTCGAAATTCAGGCAGGTGAGTAACTTTTTGCAATTTGTAAAGAGTATCTTGTATCTCTAAATCACTAATGCTTAGAATACTGCCAGAAACGGTTTAAGAAAGCGTGTTGCTTTATCAATGTTATCATGCCATCAAAATCTGCTTCTCGTTTCCTGTGTTGGCTGCTGGGTTAGGGCCGGTGATCAACAGTGGGATGGGGCTAGTTGTAACACACCAGAAGAGGCTAGTTGTAACATGTTACAACCAGCCCCACTTGTGTTACGACCAAACGTGCATGACTATCAATGACCTCCCAGGGCAGATTCGTGATGCATGGCCACGGGCAGCCGTACCCACTAACATCATGAACGGGTTCAGAGTGTCTGGCATCTGCCCAAATAATCCTGACATATTCCAAGATGTGGAGTTCCAACCATCTGCAGTGACTGACAGGTCTGCCCCCAAGGACTCCGAACCTTCTGGTAGGAGCACTTCTGAAGACTTGGTATCAAACCCAGCAGCACAGCCACTTCAACAGATGCAAGCTACAGGCTTGGCTACCACAGGTGGGCAGATGACTCAGCAAACCGAACCTTCTGGGAGCACTTCTGAAGACTTGGTATCAAACCCAGCAGCACAGCCACTTCAACAGATGCAAGCTACAGGCTTGGCTACCACAGATGGGCAGATATCTCAGCGAGGGTCCCAACCAACGAACAGAACAGACATTCAGAATCCAATGGACAGATACCTTTTGGAAAAGAACAAGGAGGTGAAAAGGGTGCGTGGGGATGGGCATTGTCTTCTTAACGCTTTTCAGACATGCTTGGAGTCAGAAGGAATTGCAGTCCTCTCTACCGATGACCTCTGTGTAAAGTTAACAAAAGAAGTGCAGGACCACAAGTTTTTGTATGAACAGTTTGGCAGTAAATACACAAATTTAGAGGAAGAGCTACTGAGATACATCACAGATAAACAATACAACAATGACACGTCAGATCTAATAGTGTCCGCATTGTCCAATGCATTTGGCATCAGTGCAGTCATTCACCACGTCAGACATGGGAACCTCCTGGAGACGGTGTTGAACCCTGGTCGCCCTGGAGCCACTTCTACTGGCAGTGTCCATCTCCTGTTTTCTGGGGAACAGGCGGGGGCTCACTATGATGCAGTTGTGCCTGTTCAGAAGCCAACATCTGCACTAGACACCCAGCTGAACTCCATAGAGGCAACAGAGCTTCCCTTGAACGCTAGTGTCGACTTCTGCCCGCAACAAGTGAGGCCTTTCCCCAAAGCAGCTTCAAGGCAGGTCGGATCACGAGGAAGGAAACGTAGACAGACAGCAATTTTAACCGACACCCCAGAAAAGAACAAGCTGAGCCGGGGGAAAAAAACTAACAGAAAACGTGCACCTATTAGAACAGGAGGTAGAAACACACTGCCGAAACAGAAAGGGGAAAAAAGTAGAGAAAAACATTAAGCTACAAAAATTCTTACTCTGTTTCCACAGTCTCTGAAGAGGATTTTTGCTTGGTTTGTTGTGAACCCTATTCAAACAGCATGCCAAACGAAAAATGGGTTCAGTGTGTGAGGTGCAAGAATTGGTCTCATGAAGAATGTACACAGAAAAAAACCCAGTTGCATCTGTCAAAACTGTGATTCAGATGACTCAGATTGATGTACTGATTATGTCACCGGCATATTTACACGTGTGTTTGCTTTGTTTGTGCAAGTACATGCCGTGGAATACCATTAAGTCTTTTTATGTCCAATATCATTGTGTTAAAACCAGTCCCACGGCTTGTTACAACTTACCCCACATGTGGGAGCAAGTTGTAACAAGTAGGGTTACGTCAGTTTTGCTCACCTTGGAGACAAACGGTGCAGATTTGAACAATTGTTTCAGTTTCAACGTTAAAACGAATGTTTTTAGTTTTGATTGATTGATTAAAGTTGCTTAAATGTTAAGCATGTAATGCGTGATGAGTCGTAATTTTAAAAATGTTACAACCAGCCCCGCTCTCCCATATTGTAGAACTTGTACAATACGTTTGCCGGGCGTGGGGCTCATTGTTCGGAATTCATATTAGCTGCTTTGATAGTGTGGCGGAAGCAAAGCTGTTTGCAATAGACAAATCCAACTGTCATTGTTTATTATAGTATGATTGATGTAACTGTGACATGATTAATAAAATTTAGAGTAAACTCAGAAGGAAACAATCTACAGACTACTTTAGTTGGTGAATCGACTCAGGGAATCATCATGTCGTCGTCGTCGTCGTCGTCGTAGTCATCGTCGTCGTCATCATCATCATTATCATTGTGATTGCTATAGTCGTCATCATCACGATCATCCTTGTCGTCGTTGTCATCATCATCATCGTCGTCGTCGTCGTCGTCGTCGTCGTTGTCATCATCATCATCTTCGTCGTCGTGGTCGTGGTCGTTGTCATCATCATCATCTTCGTCGTCGTCGTCGTCGTCGTTGTCATAATTTTGCTGGTTTCTAGATTTGTCACTTGATTCCGCTCATTGAACATATTTGTCCAAAGATTTATTTGTGACAGCAAAGACACAGAAGGCGTCGATCTCACGCAATTTCTAGTGGTTGTAGGCGCATGGCAAACAGTCACATACTTGACTCCCTACACTGATACCAAAGCTGACGAACATAATCACAGATACCTATGGGCCTGATGGGATTTAGTTCACTCTGGAACATGCATGGCATTTTATCTTGTTTTTTACCCCACTACAGCCTCTTATCAGGATTGGCTGAACCTGGCTAATTTGGGAAGCAAAGGCGCAAAAACAGTCTGACCCGAGAATACATTCTTGCATGATGAATGTCGTCATTCATCAACCTCATGTCTCCACGACGATATTTCCTCAGCGCCTTGCACAACTGCCCCCGACCAATGCACACAAGCACACGCCAACTGAAAGGCCGCCTCACAAGGGACACATCTCAGGCAACTGTGCTATTTCCATCGGAAGTATCGCTCTCGCAAGTCGCAAACACATGTTTTGGGCGCGCTCAGACGCAGCAATCTTCTGGCAACTATGCCGTTTTCGTTGGAAATATCGCGCTCGCAAGTCCCAAGAGCAGTGACCTGTCGAGTGTCCTCCCAGTGGGGACACGTACTATTTTTCATGTCCGTCGGACACTTCCTCGACAAGCCAAATAGATGGGTCGACGTAGCGGTAGAGATGTCCTTATGGCCGGGGACGCGGTGTCGTCACTTTCAGATTTATTTGTAGAAGCCACATGCTTTTAGCCATGTTGGTAGGAGGCGAGCGCTGTCTGCTAAGCTGTGCTACGGGAGACGTGCAACCATGCCTACTTCTTGCTGCGTGAAAAATTGTTTTAACAACCAACAAAAAGAAAAAAATTAAGAGGAGTCAAACGCTCCTACTACTTTATACCATCAAGCTAGGTCCGATTGTGCAAAGGGTGACCGAAGCCAGACGAAGAGGATGGAAAAAGAAGATTTACAGAATAGATCTGACCTTTCGAGACAAACACCCGGCGAGAATCAGCAGACATCTCCCACGAATCCTGCTACGAAGAATTGATAGACTTCCAAAGACCTATAATTCTTGAACTCTTCCAACTTGTACGCCGATGTTCCGAGTACAACAATTATATATGTCCATGGCACTCGTTGGCAGAGTGTTCCTCCGGATCAAGTTGGTCCTTCGACAGCTGGTATGGATGGATGGATGGAAGGATGGATGGGTGGATGGATGGAGTTTTACGGCTTATCAGCCTTTGGAGGCTACGTAAGGCCACCGATCGAGCACAAAAACCACTAGAATAGTTCCGAGTCAGCGCAAATCAAGTCACGATGTACCTAATTCTTGTTCACGAGTACTTAGCGCTGCATGAGCGCTTCATGTTGGCAATTGAGCGCTCTTTGCCACTCCTGAACGCCTCAGATTTTGTGCAGCGCTTCACTTGTTAAAGGGGAGGTAAATCTTCTGCGCCCCATGTTGTGTTGATAGACGCTAAGAAAGTGTTTTCTTTGCCTCAGACATCGTTTATGCACGTTTAAATGTATTCTGCATGAATAAATTCCACTACTGTGTCATCCTTACTTGCCATTACTCGCGCATACAGGGCGCTTGGGGCAAATAAAGCCCGTTCCAGTCCCAAAATGATGATTCTGAGGGTTATTTTACGCATCGACGGCCAGTGCGGGATCGAAGACGCCATTTTGAAATGATGCAAAATCGTCTGCATCATCTCGGATCGGTGATTCACAGCGCTGCTCAGCGCTGAGTGAATCACGCCCCAAAATTGCCGTTCAGGAGTGAATCACATGCAGCACTGAGCAGCGCTTTGAATCGCTGCGTCTCCTGAACAAGCCTTTTGTTATTCGCCTCTTACGAATCGCAATGGATGAATGGATGGATTGAGTTTTACGGCATATCAGCCATTGTAGGCTATGTAAGGCCATCAAGCACGACAATCGCTAGAATCGAGCAAACGGAAATCAAGTCACGGTGTCTCTATTTATTCGCCTCTTACGAATCGCGAAGGGAGACGCGGTGGGTCAATTCTTACACACACACACACACACACGTACACACACACACACACACACACACACACACACACACACACACACACACACACACACACACACACACACAGACACTAACCCACAGGGAGCGTCAGCTGGTATGGATCGAGCCCGCCGATCACCTCAATTTTGTTGAGGTAAAATCGACAGGCATCGGGCTTGCGAAAGTCAACGTAACGCGTTTTCTTCCTCACGGACATTACCTTAGAAAGAAAAATGTATCAACTAACTCTAATTATTTTAGATGTTGGTTTCTTGGCACAGCCAGCTTGCCATGTCGGAGCAGATAAACAAATAAGAGAAAAGCGAAACGATCACTCGTGCACTGAGTTTTGATGCGTGACCGGGACACTCCCCGCAGTATGTTTTGTTTGCTTTGTATGTAAGGTTTTAGCACTAGCTGTAGGTGTAAAAATGGTCAGTTATTAATATAATTGGTGAATTTAGTTGTCATGAAACTTTGTTTTGTGCTTTAATGCCATTTTCTTGTCATAATCTTACACGTTATATTACGCCGAATGCGGGCAAGTTGATCATGCACTCATCGTGAATTTGCTGTCCTCGCCTGACCAGGGAAACGAAATAGTCAGTTCAAGCCAGAACTAAACAGTTATCTGCTGCCACTCATTCGAGCATTACATGAAACATTATAGGGCACTAGCTCGATCGTCTGCTGGCGTAGTGGCTACGGTTCGATCGTGTTCGACTGCCAGGTATGTACGGTGTGGTTTGTTTACTTCTCTTCTGTGGGTTTTGTGAATTTTCTGTCCTCGCCTGACCAGGGAAACGAAATAATCATTTCAAGCCAGAACTAAACAGTTATTTGCTGCCACTCATTCGAGCTTTACATGAAACATTATATCACACTAGCTCGATCGTCTGCTGGCGTAGTGGCTATAGTTCGATCGTGTTCGTCTGCTAGGTATGTACGGTGTGGTTTGTTTACTTCTATTCTGTGAGTTTTGTGCAGAAAATATACGTGACAATAGTCTATTGTGATTATTTTTTATTCGTTTTTTTAAATCTAATTAAACTTTTTGCATGCTTTAATGCTATCCATTTGCCACGATCTAGCGATAATCACTCCTCAACACAGACCCGAAACATACCCCCAACATATAGCACCTAAAGTTTTGTAACCTACCATCATGGCGAAGCTGCTAATTACCATATGACCCCTAGTGAACGCTTCCCAGGCCAGTCATGAGAAAAGTGAGATAACATCGTATATTCTTTTTTTTAAGTATGTTCTGTCGTCGATTATCATGTCTTTCGGAAAAAAGCAAGTTGTGCGAGCACGTCAGTTTTAGCATCAGGCAGAATCTGCAGATCGTTTGGAAGATTTCTCGATTCATGTGTCCAAGATGACTTGTTACAGTTTTTTCCACAAAAACGCACAATTATTTAATCGACGACCTTGCGATATCGTTTGACAAACCGTTAGTTAAATTCGCTACTGTTGAGGCTGTTGCTGTTGCTGCTGCTGCTGCTGCTGAAGGCAATTTAGAGCGCTTCCAAGCCAAAGAAGAGAACAGTTGTCGGTGTGACTAACATGAATAGCTCGTGAACAGTCCCCTTATGCAAATACTCTTGTATACTTTGACGTTTGTATGCTTTGCCCCTGGTGCTTACATCTCATGGAAAAGTCTGGGTTATGGGGAGAAAATGATGACGACGACGACGACGACGACGACGACGATGATGATGATGATGATGATGATGATGATGATGATGATGATGATGATGATGATGATGATGATGATGACAACGAAGACGACGACGACGAAGACGACGATGACGAAGTATATATATGATATTTCTCTGCACGGACCTAATTATCAAACTTGAATTAGCCTTCACTCACCTCGTGACCATGAGACAGTTCACAGCAACCTTTACAACAGTAGGCTTGCCAATAGTGTCTGCCTTGCCACTTGCCATTCTAACTTGTCGCAAGCAAATATCATACTGTGGCAAGTGAGCATGATCATTTTTGCCTTTTTTAAAAATAGAAAGAAGAAGACAAACGATTGGCACCTCTGCAGTGGAATTGTACACTGCATTACATTACAGTTTGTATAGAAATTATACTGAAATTACATTATGCCAGGAAAACAAGTGGTTAAGGTAACATGACCCTCAAAAACTGAGTGATTAGGTTGGCCTGAACGTTTTTGTTTTGTTTTGTTTAAAAGAAGCCAGATTAAACAAGAATGAAAATTTACGTATCGCTGAGAACCCTTTAAAAAACTTTAATAGCGGAATTATCGAGTGCTCAAAGGGCGGGGAAGATGGGGCAGTTCGTTGTTTAGCGTCAGTTTTTTCCTTTTCTTTCTTTTTCCTTCTTTCTTTCTTTCTTTCTTTCTTTCTTTCTTTCTTTCTTTCTTTCTTTCTTTCTTTCTTTCTTTCTTTCTTTCTTTCTTGTTAGTCTTTGTCTTGTCTGTCTGTCTTTTTCCTTTCTTTTCTCTTTGTTTACTGCACGATCGAAACAAACAGTTTAAGGTCGGCAGAAAGAAAAGGATCGGTCGGGTAACCGTAACCACAACTACTTGCTTGTTTCGCCTTCACACTTTGTGTCATTCAAAAGCCCCAAAAGTTAGGTCTTGAAAAAACAGGGCTCTTCCGGAAGGCGTCGTGAATATCTGTGTAGCGTTTGTTGTAGAGATGTGTCAGGCTTGAGGAGACAGTTTGACGAAGTTGACTTGAATTGTGCAGGGTGATAACTTTTCTTCGAAGCGCTACCTACCGTAACAAAAAAGATAATCAGACAATGTTTGAATGGGTACTCAGATGTTACGCAGTACCAGTTCATGCCATTGCAACAGCAGACATCCAATCCATGTATTAGATTTAGAAGTTTGCTATTGGGGAGGATAGTCAAAGTTGGTCAAAGCTGGTCTGGCTCACAGCTGCGTCCAAAGAGTGTTTTAATGCTCTAACGGCATTGAATGCCCCTTTGCTAGCAAAAGGGTAAAGGAAAACTGAAGAGGTTGAGATGTCTACAGAGTGCATGGTGCACGGTATAGTTAGGGTTTTGTCAGAGAGAGAGAGAGAGAGAGAGAGAGAGAGAGAGAGAGAGAGAGAGAGAGAGAGAGAGAGAGAGAGAGAGAGAGAGAGAGAGAGAGAGAGAGAGAGAGAGAGAGAGAGAGAGAGAGAGAGAGAGGGAGAGAGAGAGAGAGAGAGAGAGTGAGAGAGAGAGAGAGAGAGAGAGAGAGAGAGGGAGAGGCAGGCAGGCAGGCAGGCAGCAGGCAGCAGGCAGCAGGCAGGCAGGCAGGCAGGCAGGCAGACAGGCAGACAGACAGACAGACAGACAGACAGACAGACAGACAGACAGACAGACAGACAGACAGACAGACAAACAGACAGACAGAGACCGAGACAGAGACAGAGACAGAGACAGAGACAGAGACAGAGACAAAGACAGAGACACACAGTGAGACTTTGACCGACTTTGACGCTTTAATGCTATAGACATTATTGACACAGCGGCCATTTTGAAATCGAAAACGAGACTATGTCCGCACATGTAATGGCGTCCAGCGTCTATGGCGAAACCGAAGGCTTCATCATCACATAGACACTGCTGTGTTCCTTATTGCGAGAACGATGATCGATATGACGAGAACTCCAGACTGTCGAATGTCATTTTTCAAATTCCCCACAGACAAGAAGCAGAAGAAACTATGGATCTGGAAAATTCGTTGTGATCCTGGCAAAAAATTCGAGGCAACAAGAGCTTAGATTTAGGTCTTGTAAAAGCAAAAAAAAAGTTAAATCATCTAACCAGAACATTGAAGATCCTCATAAAAACACCATATTTGTCATATCTTTTCATCAACTCAACTACACATCTTACGAAATAAAGTCATTTCTACAACTTCAGATACGAATAAAAGCGACAAGGCTTCAGATAGTGCCTCACGAGGAGCGCACATGTTTGTGATGTAAAACGTGACCTTCATTACAGTATTACACTACGAGTGATCTTATCCGATACCAGTTGATGTTTTACCCCTCTGCTAAGATTATAATACAACTCATTCGAGTTTTACATGAAACATTTAGTTATCTCGATCGTCTGCTGGCGTAGTGGCTACGGTTCGATCGTGTTCGTCTGCTTGGTTCGTAGTGTTGATCATTATGAATGGTGTTTCTTGAAATAAGGTCAGTAAGCCTATATGTTAATTTATAACGCTAATATAACCATGGGCTGTCTTAATTTATCAAAGCTGTATGTTGATTGCGTCAATAGGTTCTGAAATACATTTTACAAATCCAAGCTTCACGCACTTCTATTTATAGCTGACGCGCGGACCTCAGCGGCACCAGGATAGATTATAAATACATTGTTGTCCTCGAACCTGCCTGCTGTTGACATCGTGTACAATGCTAGTATTGTCTGATGCTATGAAATACGTTCACCAGTAAAAGGTCCAACACAAATATTCCTAAGGTTGTATTATAATCTTAGCAGAGGGGTAAAACATCAACTGGTATCGGATAAGATCACTCGTAGTGTAATACTGTAATGAAGGTCACGTTTTACATCACAAACATGTGCGCTCCTCGTGAGGCACTATCTGAAGCCTTGTCGCTTTTATTCGTATCTGAAGTTGTAGAAATGACTTTATTTCGTAAGAAGTGTAGTTGAGTTGATGAAAAGATATGACAAATATGGTGTTTTTATGAGGATCTTGAATGTTCTGGTTAGATGATTTAACTTTTTTTTTGCTTTTACAAGACCTAAATCTAAGCTCTTGTTGCCTTGAATTTTTTGCCAGGATCAAGCCGAATCTTCCAGATCCATAGTTTCTTCTGCTTCTTGTCTGTGGGGAATTTGAAAAAGGACAGTCTGGAGTTCTCGTCATATCGATCATCGTTCTCGCAATAAGGAACACAGCAGTGTCTATGTGATGATGAAGCCTTCGGTTTCGCCATAGACGCTGGACGCCATTAAATTTGCGGACTTAGTCTCGTTTTCGATTTCAAAATGGCCGCTGCATGAATAACGTCCATTCAGCTGTGAAGATCGCTGTTGTGTCGGCGTTGTCCTGCTTCTTCCTGACATGTTTACGCTGTCATCCCTGCAGCGCATGAAAGCAGGAGATCTAAGGCAAAAAGATGGTTGGATGTTGTCAGGTGCTACTGACGACAAAGAAGTTCTCATGTGGGATGATCAACCGTCCTGCAGACGATCAGCAGAAGTCGAAAGGAGTGATGGAACATGATCTGTTACTTCTCTGGAAACGCACACCTCTCCTATCTCATTTCTCAGTGTGCTGATGTGATCTTGCAAGCAACGAGACATGTTCTCTGCAAGTTCATTCTTAGTATTTCAGAGGTCTTCTGGAGTTGCTTCCCTACTAGGATATAGAACTGTGGCACTTCGAGGGCCATCTTCAAGAGGTGGTGATTCTCTAGCAGTGGATTCATCATTGTAGACTGCGTCAGACTGAACGGCACAGTTCGAGAGGTCAGAGGTCACGGTCGAATTGATGAAGTATTCAGCCGGCGCATGGGGGCGAGAATTTCGTGCATCTACATGGGCAGTAACAGTTGTGTTTGCAATATCGTCTTCAACCGGATTCGCTCTCAGAAGGCATCAAAACGTTTCTGCTCACACTTCTGTTGATATTCTTCTGCTCGCCGTTGGTCACGTCGTCTGTGTGCTGGAGTCTTTTTCTTCCAAAAGCCTGGCTTCCCGTTCGTGAGCAATGGCTGCCCGTCACACTGTCGAAATCTTAGCACAGCCACAACACTGCCATCATCACCGTCCACTCTCCAGGAGGTAGGTTCCTGTATCGCCAGTAGGGATGCCAGTGGCGTCTCCAGGGCAGCTGGAAGTCCAGCGACTGGCATTGTACTAACTGTTCTGTTACTGCTCAGCAATGTAGACGGACCGGAGCACAGTGCGTACTTTTCCAGGTCAGTGTTTTGGATAGACACAACTCTGAGAGAACGAACGAACGAACGAATGGTTTATTGAGTAGGCCTCTGGCCTTTTCCAAAGCAAAGCAAGCAATACACATTAAGCATATGGAAATACATCAAGTGGAACATCTGTGCCGACATCACATCAAATACGTATGTCTACCTATTCATCCAAATAGAACGCGTTACATTCCGGTGAATTTACAGCCAAATCTCTTAAATTAAAGGTTTTGTACACATAAACATTTGTTGCTCTTGTAATAGTGTCATTTTCATTGCTTAAAAGAGTTTTCGTAACAACTCTGAGAGAGAGAGAGAGCGAGAGAGAGAGAGAGAGAGAGAGAGAGAGAGAGAGAGAGAGAGAGAGAGAGAGAGACTTAATTAAACTTTATTGCGGAGGCCGTCGGCCCAAAGCAAACTTAAGCAAGTAGACTTTGACATCTTCCTTTCGGTCTGTGATTGTTTCAATGAATTGTGGCAACATGCTTTCCTCGCAATGAACAAGCACACTATCTTTTTCTTCTTCTTGGTTGTCTCTCAATGTCGAGGAAGACGACTCGCTGTGCCATCACCTGTGGATGAATAAATGTGAGGGAATGAATTAAAGAAAATGCGAGACTGAATCACTGAGAAAAAGAGAATAATGAATAAAGGAGAATGAGAGAAAATGAATGAGATAAATGAATGAGAACATGAATTTGAGAGTGCATACGCATGAGAGTGTGAATTTGAGAAAGAGAGAATGAATGAATTAATGACAAAGAAAACTAATAACAAAAAGAAAGAGAGAGTGATGAGATATAATGAACATGACTGAAAGAGAACGAGTATGAGATAGTGAAAGAAGTAATGAAGGAGAGAGAATGAATGAGAAAGTAATGATAGATGGAACGAATAAAATAATAAATCATAGAGATTCAATGAAAACAAGAAGGGAAAAGCCCATACGACTCATGTGTTTGACCTTGACCTATACATGACGTTGACCTTCAGGTGACCTTCAAGGTCAAGGTCAAACAACTAAACCTAGCAATGACATCATACATTAAGAACTGCTTCACACATTTTTCCTACCAAAATACATGTGACCTTGACCCAAGGTCAAGGTCATCCAAGGTCATGCAACATAAAGTTGTTTATTCAAAACATAGGAAGCACAATGGTGCTTATTGGCACTTTCTACCATGAGATATTGTCACTTTTAGTGGTTCACTAACCCATTTTGGTCACATTTCATACGGGTCAAAGTGACCTTGACCTTGATGATATGTGACCAAATGTGTCTCATGATGAAAGTATGACATGTGTACTACAATGTTATGAAGTTTGGAAGAGTTATCTTCCATAGTTCAGGGTCAAGGTCACTTCAAAATGTGTATACAATCCAACTTTAAAGAGCTCCTGTGACCTTGACCTTAAAGCAAGGTCACGTCACTGAGTATGTTTTGTGAGGCCTTGTCATCCTACACCATCATGCCAAAGTGGGTGTTGATAGACTTAATAGTCTCCGAAAAAAATCCAACGTTAAAGTTTTTTTACGGATGACAGAACGCCCGGACGCCCGGACAAACGGTGACCTTGACCTTGATGATATGTGACCAAATGTGTCTCACGATAAAAGTATAACATGTTTACTACAATGTTATGAAGTTTGGAAGAGTTATCTTCCATTGTTCAGGGTCAAGGTCACTTCAAAATATGTATACAATCCAAATTTAGAGAGCTCCTGTGACCTTGACCTTGAAGCAAGGTCAAGTCACTATGTAATTTTTGTGAGGCCTTGTCATCCTACACCATCATGCCAAATTGGGTGTTGATAGACTTAAGAGTCTTCAAGAAAAATCCAACGTTAAAGTTTTTTAAGGATTACAGGACGCCAAGACGCCCGGACGCCCGGACATCCGGACGAACGCCCGGACGCCCGGACGGACGGCACGGGTGACCTAGTATGAAAGTATTATATGTGTACTACAATGTTATGACGTTTGGAAGATTAATCTTACATAGTTCAGGGTCAAGGTCACTTCAAAAAATATGTATACAATCCAATTTTAAAGAGCTCCTGTGACCTTGACATTGAAGCAAGGTCAATCAAACTGTATCAATAGATAGGGATTACTTTGCCCTATAAACCATATATAGGTCAGGTATCCAATCTAAAAAACTTCAGTCAAAAATTGTGAAAATTTCAAAAATGGCTGTTTTTAGACGACCCCTTAGACCTTGACCTTGAAGCAAGGTCAAGTCACTGTGTATGTTTTTGTACGCCTTGTCATCATACACCGTCATGCTAAATTGGCTGTTGATAGACTTAATAGTCTCCGAGAAAAATCCAACGTTAAAGTTTTCGGACGCCCGGACGCCCGGACGCCCGGACGGACGAAACGGGTGAGTACATAGACTCACTTTTGCTTCACATGTGAGTCAAAAAATGGCAGAACGAATGAAAGAACAAATGCAGGACAGACAGAGAAAAGAACGTTAAAGTTTTCGGACGCCCGGACGCCCGGACGCCCGGACGCCCGGACGGACGAAACGGGTGAGTACATAGACTCACTTTTGCTTCACATGTGAGTCAAAAAATGGCAGAACGAATGAAAGAACAAATGCAGGACAGACAGAGAAAAGAACAAGAAAATAAATTACAAGAAGGGCAAAGCTCATACGACTCACATGCTTGACCTTGACCTTTACACGACCTTGACCTTTAGGTGACCTTCAAGGTCAAGGTCAAACAACTAAACCTAGCAATGACATCATACACTAAGAAATGCTTTATACATTTTCCCTACCAGAATACATGTGACCTTGACCCAAGGTCAAGGTCATCCAAGGTCATGCAACATAAAGCTGTTAATCAAAACATAGGAAGCACAATGGTGCTTATTGGCACTTTCTACCATGAGATATGGTCACTGTTAGTGGTTCACTACCCCATTTTGGTCACATTTCATAAGGGTCAAAGTGACCTTGACCTTGATGATATGTGACCAAATGTGTCTCATGATAAAAGTAAAACATGTGCCCCACATAATTGTTAAGTTTGAAACAGTTATCTTCCATAGTTCAGGGTCAGGGTCACTTCAAAATATGTATTCAATCCATTTTTGATGAGCTCCTGTGACCTTGACCTTGAAGCAAGGCCAACCAAACTGGCTTACTTTGCCCTATATACCATATATAGGTGAGGTATCCAATCTCAAAAACTTTAGAGAAATTTGAGAAAATGTGAAAAATGACTGTTTTTTAGACAACATTTATGGCCCCTGCGACCTTGACCTTCAAGCAAGGTCAAGTTACTATGTATGTTTTTTGAGGTCTTGTCATCATACACCATCATTCCACATTTGGTATTGATAGACTTAATAGTCTCCGAGAAAAATCCAACGTTAAAGGTTTCGGACGAACGGACGCCCAGACGCCCGGACGGACGAAACGGGTGAGTACATAGACTCACTTTTGCTTCGCATGTGAGTCAATAAAATGAGATTGAGAATGAGAAAAGTCATCAAGTAAGATAGAATGAGAGAAAGAGAGAGAGAGAGAGAGAGAGAGAGAGAGAGAGAGAGAGAGAGAGAGAGCGAGAGAAGGAGAGAGAGAGAGAGAGAGAGAGAGAGAGAGAGAGAGAGAGAGAGAGAGACAGAGACAGAGACAGAGACAGACAGACAGACAGAGAGAGAGAGAGAGAGAGAGAGAGAGAGAGAGAGAGAGACAGAGAGAGAGACTGAGAGAGAGAGAGAGAGACAGAGAGAGAGACAGAGAGATAGAGAGAGAGAGAGACAGACAAAGAGAGACAGAGAGAGAGACAGAGAGAGAGAGAGAGAGAGAGACAGAGAGAAAGAGACAGAGAGAGAGACTAGACTTTAGACTTTAGGCCAGCGGCCCATCACAAGAGGGTATATGAATATGACTGGCCTAAGCCTTAACCTGAGCGCAAATTCGTGTCAAACAAAAGGCAATATTCAATCAAATACAAACGATTTACATCCCTACGAGTTTGCAATAGCTTTTTATGTTTTCACGGTAAGAATTCTTGGGATTGAGTCACATCTTGATGACTTTAGATGGACAAACTGAGAGTCACTTGGATGCAGAAGTAAGAGAGAATTGTGGTTCTTTATCAAAAACATCAACATTTGTTGCGAAAAGTAATGACTGCTTAGTATTCCACATCCACACACCATTTGAGAAGAATTGGTAGCTGAAACAACTCATGTTAAGTAAATGACTCCTTGCAAATCTCTACACATGGTGTACAGTTTCAACTTAATGCAAAATCCTCTAGAGCATAGGCATAATACTGCTGCCAACATATATACATAAAATGTGTGTGTGAGTGTGTGTGTGTGTGTGTGTGTGTGTGTGTGTGTGTGTGTGTGTGTGTGTGTGTGTGTGTGTGTGTGTGTGTGAACGAGAGAGAGAGAGAGAGTGAAAGAGAGAGCAAAAGAAAGAGAGAGAGGGACAGATACACAGACAGACAGAGACAGACAAAGAAAGAGAGAGAGAGAGAGAGAGAGAGAGAGAGAGAGAGAAAGGCAGGCAGGCAGGCAGGCAGAATGAGGCAGAGCGAAAGAAAACGAGACAGACTGACAGAAAAAAGGCAGTGCGAAAATGAGGCAGAAAATGAGATAGAAAATGATAATATAGGAAAGAGAAAGTGAAAAAGTGAAGTGAAAGAGTGAGTGAATGTGTTTGTGTGTGTGTGTGTGTGAGTGTGTGTGTGTGTGCATGTGTGTGTGTGTGTATGTGTGTGTGTGTGTGTGTGTGTGTGTGTGTGTGTGTGTGTGTAAGAGAGAGAAAGAGAGAGAGAGAAAGAGAGAGAAAGAGAGAGAGAAAGAGAAAGAGAAAGAGAAAGATAAAAAAGAGAGAGAGAGAGAAAGAGAGAGAGAGGTTTGATGTAGTGAGGGTTAGAGTAAGTGAGAGAGATTGGGAGCAGGAGAGAGTGAGAGAGCGAATGTGAGAGAGAAAATTCGAGAGTGAATGAGCGACAGTGCGAAGGAGAGGATGTAAAAGAAAGATAGGGTGAGAGTGAGAGAAAGCACGAGAGATGAGAAAAAAAGATAAAACAAGAAGGGCAAAGCTCATACGACTCACATGCTTGACCTTGACCTTCACATGACCTTGACATTCAGGTGACCTTCAAGGTCAAGGTCAAACAACTAAACCTACCAATGACATCATACACTAAGAAATACTTTACACATTTTTCCTACCAAAATACATGTGACCTTGACCCAAGGTCAAGGTCATCCAAGGTCATGCAACACAAAGCTGTTAATTCAAGACATAGGAAGCACAATGGTGCTTATTGGCACTTTCTACCATGAGATATGGTCACTTTAAGTGGTTCACTACCCCATTTTGGTCACATTTCATAAGGGTCAAAGTGACCTTGCCTTTGATGATATGTGACCAAATGTGTCTCATGATGAAAGTATAACATGTGCCCCACATAATTATTAAGTTTGAAACAGTTATCTTCCATAGTTTAGGGTCAAGGTCACTTCAAATATTACAATCCAACTTTAAAGAGCTTCTGTGACCTTGACCTTGAAGCAAGATCAACCAAACTGGTATCAAAAGATAGGGCTTACTTTGCCCTATATACCATATATAGGTCAGGTATCCAATCTCAAAATCTTCAGAGAAAATTGAGAAAATGAGAAAAATTGCTGTTTTTTATACAACATTTATTGCCCCTGCGACCTTGACCTTGGAGCAAGGTCAAGTCACTATGTATGTTTTTTGAGGCCTTGACATTATGCTACATTTGGTATTGATAGACTTAATAGTCTCCGAGAAAAATCCAACATTAAAGTTTGCGGACGCCCGGACGCCCGGACGGACGACACGGGTGAGTACATAGGCTCACTTTTGCTTCGCATGTTAGTCAAAAATGAAAGAATGAATGTGAGAGACTGAGGAAGAGACACTGTACGTCACTTCTCGGGAACAATGTAACTATGTGGAGACACTGTACCCATCTACCCTGAAACACGATATATGTCGATCCTGGAGACACTAAATCTTTCTAGACAGTGTCTCACCACCTGGTAGCTCTGTAGCTACCCAGAGGCGCTGTACCAGTCTATGCATATACTCTGTACGAGTCTATCCTGAAGATTTGAGGGGACTTACCTGTTTCCTTGGAGACGATAGGCAGTACCATAGATGCTGAGCTGCCGTAGCCCAGGGTGTGGAAGTGGACGCCAGTCTGCACCAGCTCCGCCAAAATCGTTGCCACCTTGGGGCCCAAATTTTCCTCACCGTCCGTGGTGAGAAATACGTGGTCCTCAGGGCTCGTTCCGCCATCAGCTTTCAGCATCTGGTGGGAAACCAGCAACAACGTCACCCTAGAGGTGCCACTTGACTGCTTTGCAAGGCCATGCACGTCCATTCCTAAGTCCCTGAGTGTCAGAGATCAAGGGCAACGGCACACTCACTCGCCGCAATCGAGAACATAGAACCCCATGACCTAATTTGGGGGAAAACTTCATTTCAGCGTGGCTGCTAATTGCCATCATCCAAGTATAAAATTAATAAAAGGGCAATCATTGTTTTTGTCGTGAGGAGAGACTCGAAAAATCCCCTCCATGAAATCGGCAGCCATGCCGTTTCGAGCTCTAGTGAGCTGAGCCGCTGGATTCCAGCGGGGCATCGCCGGAGTAAATTTCTGCCAGGGCCCGTATTCACAACAGCAATTTATCGGCGATTTATTTTAACTCCGATTTATCTCTAAACTCAGACGATTCCAACTGCCTGTTCCGCTCTCCCTTGGCTGGAAACCAGTATATATAGCAAAGCGCAACCTAGGATCCTCTGACGAGCGTACCTTATGTAACCGATCAAGATAACGCGGGGCTAGGGGATAAATCGAGTGTTGAAAAGATAAATCGTTGTTGTGAATACGGGTCCTGGTAAATTGTCAGGATGACTAATCTCTGTATTCACAATGTGCTCTTTGTCGATTTTCATGACGAGGAAACGTTTAGCCAGACCAAGTTAAGGGTTCTTTATATGTTAGAATAGTTGTCCCGGAGGCTGGCCATGCCTACCTCTACTGCTTTCAGCAGGCCGAGCCCGATGGCGGTAGAATCTTCGGTTTTTGTGGGAAAACCCCCCTTCAAGAGGCTCCTGTCACTGTCACCACTGATGGTCTGGAAGTCCCGCAGTTTGGTGGCAGTGCTGCTGAAGGTGACCAGACCTAGGCGACTGCCCAGGGGCAGGGCATCGATGATAGTTGCGGCCGTTTGGCTTTGTCGAAACAAACGGTTGTTCTGTAAAGTACATGCATATTTTGTTGCCATTTTTCCCATTAATGACACACACACACACACACATACACACACACACGCACACAAGCACACACCAACACGCACGCACGCACGTACACACGTACGCACACACCTCCCTGTCGAAATTATTCCTCAGCATGCAAACACGGAGATATGCACAGCACACAGTGTGACGTCGATCGATAGTACTGCCGCGCCTCACGACCTGTGCATCTGGAAGCTTTTCTCCGCCTCTCAACAGCCCAGGCTGCAGTAGGAATGCCCCATGCTATTCTAAGGGAAGATGCCATTACCAATCCACACACGTTCAACTCCTCTTTGGAAGTCTGCATTTACTCTAGGATTTGTTTAGTGCAACCGTGTCGTCAAGGGAATTTGTCCGGCCGCTGCTGTGGTAATGGCCTGGTGTTATCCCGAGTACCGACACTTGTGCGAATGTTTTTTTTCTCGAGGAAGGCGTGTTACTTACCGTGCCCATGATGCAACACGCGTGTTTGTGAATGGTCTGGAGCTGTTCAAGGGAGGCATGCTAATTACCGAGTTCATGGATTCATACGTGTTCATATGAAGGTCCCGCTGTTATTCCCA
The DNA here is from genome assembly GCA_034096865.1 of Theodoxus fluviatilis. Taxonomy (NCBI): domain Eukaryota; kingdom Metazoa; phylum Mollusca; class Gastropoda; order Cycloneritida; family Neritidae; genus Theodoxus; species Theodoxus fluviatilis. The sequence goes on along the minus strand of JAWQFJ010001441.1, from coordinate 121,552 downwards.
GGAAACGTGTTCATTACCGAGTTCATGAGAGCAGACTTGTTTGTCTTTATTGCCTGGTTTTGTTCTGAAGAAATATACTTTGTACGTATATCATTTACCGTGGTCATGGAGCCAGACACGTCTGCGTAAATGCCATGGTGTTCTGAGAAATAGCTACCTGCTGTGGTCATGTGCGAATGATGTGGTGTTTTGTTTTAGGAATAGCTACTTACCGTGGTCATATGTGAAGTGCTGAGGAAGTGCTGCCTACTATGTACATGTGTGAATGACGTGGTGTTTTGTTTTAGGAAAACTGCTTACTGTGGTCATGTGTGAATGGCGTGGTGATGTTCTGAGGAAGAGCTACTTACTGTGTACATGTGTGAATGGCTGGTGTTTTGTTTTAGGAATAGCTACTTACCGTGGTCATGTGTGAATGGCGTGGTGTTGTTCTGAGGAAGTTCTACTTACTGTGTACATGTGTGAATGGCTGGTGTTTTGTTTTAGGAAAACTACTTACCGTGGTCATGTGTGAATGTGTTCTGAGGAAGTACTACTTACTGTGTACATGTGTACATGAATGGCTGGTGTTTTGTTTTAGGAAAACTACTTACCGTGGTCATGTGTGAATGGCGTGGTGTTGTTCTGAGGAAGTACTATTTACTGTGTACATGTGTGAATGGCTGGTGTTTTGTTTTAGGAAAACTACTTACCGTGGTCATGTGTGAATGGCGTGGTGATGTTCTGAGGAAGTGCGCACTACTTACCCATTCCATGGAGCCAGACACATCCATGACCAACACTCCTCTCCTGCCACAGGTGGTGGAGCTATTGTCCTGGACTACAGTGAAGGTGGGCGTGGTGTCTCCCACTGTCACGGGAGGGTTTCCGTTCTTGAAGTCTTCGTGATCGGCGATGACGGAAGAGGTGGCGCGACCCTTGCACATCCTGTTCTGCTGGTTGGGCGCGTTCGGTTGTGACGTAATCCAGGGTCGATGGTGTTCTCGCAGAAGTGTTCAATCTGCAAGGATGAAAATGATTAATTATCGTTGTACTAGTGAGGCGGTTGTTTACATTTTACGGAGTAAACACGCCGAAATGAACGATTCTGCCACGTGGTACATTCTCCTCACTGCATGCAAGCGAATGTAAAATAGAATCATGATCTAAAGCGGCTCATCAAACAGGAGAAGCAAAATGACTGACTGGCGCTGACGTCAATAGGTCACGAAAGTGTGAAGATGAATCCAATCCAAAATGGGTATTTTTTCATATGACCCTGCTTAACTTTTTGCCTCTCGTCAGTTAACATCAACGCACATTTCTCTACTTTTTGTGTGTGCAGAATTGTTTATTCCTGTTTTAATAAATAAAGGAGAGTCTCTCTGAGGTGAACATGTCAATCATTTCATTCAACTATCGTCGACAATGTAGTTATATATATATTTCGGGTACAAACCATCATGCCTAAAAGAGATTATGATTTGCAATTATTCTCGGACTAAAATAAATGCAAACACAAAACACGATCAACTTGTGTTTTTCGTCATCATAGAGAAAGTGGGGATACGTAGTTACATTATTGCTGACGTGAAAAATATATACTATCGCAGAGGCTGCATTTGTGTCATATACACTTTACAACATCACCGAAGTCTCCAATACACCACTAGAAACGACTGTATTCTGAGGTGAATGAAGTTGTGCTAAACCCACAACACCACCAGTAACTTAGGCTGGTGTAGATTCACAGTTAGCTAAGCCGTAACTATATCCATAAAAACCGCTGGCGCTGAACCTCCAGGTTTTGGAGAAAAACAAGAAGATCGGGTTCGAACCCGCAACCTCTCGAGAAAAGAGGAGGAAAAAACGCACACACACACAAACACAAAAAACCAGGTCGGGTTCGAACCCACAACCCCTCGAAAAAAGAGAAGAAAAAAAAGTTTCAGCACAGAATCGAACCTGGTCATGCATGACCAAGAGCCCAATACTCTACCAACTGTGCCATTGAAAACTTGTATGTATATGAAGCATTTATAACGACCTTGTCATAAACCCCCGTGGTTCGTATTTTGCACTGTAAATTGTAGAAAAATGGATGATAGCATGAACTGTTTGGTATTTCATTCGGGTCTAACCCATCAACGTCAATATTCTTTTCGTAGTATCGCATTTTGGCGTCTGCTGGTAGAGGTTCAACATCGAAGCGTTTTGCTGAAGTAGGATAGATAACTCTGTTTGACTCGATGTCATTACGCTGAAAATTAATGGTCGTTGTCCCCAACATTTCCGGGACAGGGATTGATTAAATCATCATATTTTTGTGACACTGAGACCAGACCATCAAAACAATTAGCACTAGGCCTTGAATCAAATCGTCGTACGAGATCTTACGTTGACTGCAAATGTGCAACAGTGCCGAGTGATTGTGTCGACATTCAGTTAGTTCGCTAGGCGATTCCACCACGACAACGGCACGATTCTAACGCATCATGAAGAAGGCTGAAATGGTCGGTGTCGGTGGTCGTTGTGACTTTTGACCGGTACTGTACTCCATGCACCTTAACGGTCCGTGTGATTCGGGTGTAATCTTAAGCTTAACGATGTTTATTGGCAGTATTACACCCGAATCACGCAGCTGAGTGCGAGAATCTGGGTCACGTGTCGGCGTCTATTTTCATGGCTGGAGAGTGCCTGGCTAAAGTGCGTTAGAATCGTGCCCTTTTCACCCTCATTCCAGGCTTTTAACCAGCGAAGGCAACGATCTAGATGGTACATATACTTTACCGGTTTCACAAATGGAATGAATTTGACGCCAACACAGCGTAGTATCGCTTTTTTGCGTCTGCTGGTAGACGTTCATAATACAAAGAAGCCAAATGCTGTTTTGTGAACGTAGGAAAAGAGTTTGACTCGATTAGGCTCTCACATCTATTGACTATGGAGGGAGGTGCTTCGGAGTGTACGAAATCCATTATCCTGAAAAATCTACTCGCAAATGACGTCACGTTATACGACGTCAAATGATGACGTCACAGATTTTGCAAAATGGAGTCTGTTGAATTGTTTTCATTGAAACACCAAAATGTAAAAAAGTCACTTTCTTTTCAAACCTCGATTCTGAAAATTTGATAATATTGAATGGGACCTAACTTCCAGTCAGTGTGCAAAATCTCAAGGAAATCCGTCCAGTAGTTTTTGAGATATAGGCCGTGGAGACGGGACAGACAGACAGACAGACAGACTAATAAAAACCGCTGGCGCTGAACCTCCAGGTTTTGGCATTTAAAAAAAGATCGGGTTCGAACCCGCAACCTCTCGAGAAAAGAGGGGGAAAACACACACACACATAAAAACCCCCCAAAAACACAACCTCTCGAAAAAAGAGAAGAAAAAAAAGTTTCAGCGCAGAATCAAACCTGGTCATGCATGACCAAGAGTCGAACGCTCTACCAGCTGAGCCATTAGAGAATTGCTATGACAGAGTGTTTGTAAAGCATGTAAATCCCATTCTAAGCTATCGGCCCAGGAACAATCAACCATATATTTTAAACATGATGGATAGGTTCAGGAAGCTCCTATTATGACATGTTTTGCTTTCCTTTGGCATGTCATAGACGCTGAATTAACACTCACACAGTCACACAGAGGAGGAAGTGTATTATAGATGTTCAACCCAGACATGTGCATTCGTACTCATTCAGTGATTCACGCACACACCGTGTGTGGTACTGCTACCGAGTACCGTCATTCTACAAGCAACGAGTCAATCCTGTTAACACGATTCATAACTGGTAGGTTTTTAGGCTAGATTCGCTTCGAAAAGTTGCAGAAAATCTGATGGCGGTAACAATCTGACGGTATAACAAGTTTTGACAAGGAAAAAACCAAGCAAGTAATCATTCTGACCGTTGTCAGCCATGTTCACCACGACAACGGCAGGATTCTAACGCATCATGAAGAAGGCTGAAATGGTCGGTGTCGGTGGTTGTTGTGACTCTTGACCGGTACTGTACTCCATGCACCTTAACGGTCCGTGTGATTCGGGTGTAATCTTAAGCTTAACGACGTTTATTGGCAGTATTACACCCGAATCACACATAGACCGCAGGGCGTGCCTTCGGATAACAACTCCTTCTACAGGTCCGCTCAGCCAAAATATGGACGATGTTCCCATATTATATTATGATAGTACATGGTATTGGGGATTGAAAACAACAAAGTTCCCTCTTCGATCGTATCTATTAAACAGTGAAAAATGACTTTTAAAAGTGCGAATTTGTATGATTCAAAACTATACAGGAGTTACTTCCCGTGACACATTTTCGTAGTTTTGGCCAATCAGAAATTAGGTCAGATTTACTGCGGAGATTTCACCATGGCAGCGTGTGCATGGGCCAATTGTAAACAGTGCCTACATCAAGGTTTTTAAACTTGAAAAATTCTATGAGGTAGGCTGTGTAGCATTTTAATAGTTCCTAGTGCTAGACTTGCATGCGTGGCGGCTATTATGCAGTCTAGGTGCAGCAGGTTGGGTTATACATAGTAGGGCTGTCTTTCCAGAAGTAGTCTAACGTACTAGCCTTGAAGTTGTCGACAGTGTTCGCAGATACGGCGTATTCACCCTTCTCAAAAAATCTCCTCGCAAATGACGTCACGTTATACGACGTCAAATGATGACGTCACAGATTTAGCAAAATGGAGTCTGTTGAATTGTTTTCATTGAAACACCAAAATGTAAAAAAGTCACTTTCTTTTCAAACCTCGATTCTGAAAATTTGATAATATTGAATGGGACCTAACTTCCAGTCAGTGTGCAAAATCTCAAGGGAATCCGTCCAGTAGTTTTTGAGATATAGGCCGTGGAGACGGGACAGACAGACAGACAGACAGACAGACAGACAGACTAATAAAAACCGCTGGCGCTGAACCTCCAGGTTTTGGAGAAGAAAAAAAGAAGATCGGGTTCGAACCCGCAGCCTCCGAGAAAAGAGGAGGAAAAAACACACACACACACAAACACAAAAAACCAGGTGGGTTCGAACCCACAACCCCTCGAAAAAAAGTTTCAGTGCAGAATCGAACCTGGTCATGCATGACCAAGAGCCCAATGCTCTACCAACTGTGCCATTGTAAACTTGTAGGTATGTGAAGCATTTATAACGACCTTGTCATAAACCCTCGTGGTTCGTATTTTGCACTGTAAATTGTAGAAAAATGGATGATAGCATGAACTGTTTGGTATTTCATACGGATCTAACCCATCAACGTCAATATTCTTTTCGTAGTATCGCATTTTGGCGCCTGCTGGTAGAGGTTCAACATATATCGAAGCGTTTTGCTGAAGTAGGAAAGATAACTCGGTTTGACTCGATGTCATTACGCAGAAATGGTCCTTGTCCCCAACATTTCCGGGTCAGGGATTGATTAAATCATCATATTTTTGTGACACTGAGACCAGACCATCAAAACAATTAGCACTAGGCCTTGAATCAAATCGTCGTACGAGATCTTACGTTGACTGCAAATGTACAACAGTGCCGCGTGATTGTGTCGACATTCAGTTAGTTCGCTGGGCCCGTATTCACAACGGCGATTTATCTTTTTAACACTCGATTTATCCCCTATCCCCGTGTTATCTTGATCGGTTAGATAAGGTACGCTCGTCAGAGGATCCTAGGTTGCGCTTTGCTATATATACTGCTTTCTTTGTCGTCTCTTGGATTCTCTTAGATCGTAGATGACGTCATGAGATTACGTCAAAGCGGAACAGGCAGTTGGAATCGGCTGAGTTTAGAGACAAGGGTAGTGAATTAGGCAGTACAGTACTCGCCGCTTATTAAAAGCACATTGGGACCGAACAAAAGTGTTTTTAATAAGCGGCGTTTTTATTAACCGTTTGCTTGTTGAACATGTCCATCAGTAACGATCACCGGACTTTACCAACTGTATTTAAAAAAACGGCTGTTTTTATTAACCGCGCGTTTTATAAGCGGCGACTACTGTATTGCCTTTCTTACTTACATTCAGCCCTTGAGGCAAAATATTCAAATGTGGTAAGAGAGAGAGAGAGAGAGAGAGAGAGAGAGAGAGAGAGAGAGAGAGAGAGAGAGAGAGAGAGAGAGAGAGAGACAGAGACAGAGACAGAGAGAGAGAGACAGAGAGAGAGACAGAGACAGAGAGAGACAGAGAGAGACAGAGAGAGAGACAGAGAGAGAGACAGAGAGAGAGTGAGAGAGAGGGGGGGGGGAGGGGAGCTGGGAAAAGGGGAGGAAGGGAAGAGAGAATGAGAGTAAGAGGGTGGGTGGGAGAGAGAGAGAGAGAGAGAGAGAGAGAGAGAGAGAGAGAGAGACAGAGAAAGAGAGAGACAGAGAGAGACAGAGAGACAGAGAGAGAGTGAGAGTAGCCATAAGTACTGATCAAAAGATCAGATAAAGGCCTTGCGGCCTAAGACATCTGAGGACATATCTATCTAAATCATTCTCTGTCCTCGCAAATGACGTCACGAATTCTATTCTATTCTATTCTATTCACCCTGCTTCAAAAATCTCCTCGCAAATGACGTCACGTTTATTCGCCGTCAAATGATGACGTCACAGATTTTGCAAAATGGAGTCTGTTGAATTATTTTCATTGAAACACCAAAATGTAAAAAAGTCACTTTCTTTTCAAACCTCGATTCTGAAAATTTGATAATATTGAATGGGACCTAACTTCCAGTCAGTGTGCAAAATCTCAAGGAAATCCGTCCAGTAGTTTTTGAGATATAGGCCGTGGAGACGGGACAGACAGACAGACAGACAGACAGATAAAGTCTGTAGGACCTCCAGTAAACCTGGAGGGATAAAGTCTGTAGGACCTCCAGTAAACCTGGAGGGATAAAGTCTGTAGGACCTCCAGTAAACCTGGAGGGATAAAGCTAGCGATACCACTGCTATAGCGCAAAAGCTGGTGAAGTGCTACACTACTATTGATAAACAGGACACATTTGTAGCACTAAAGCTAGCGAAGCTACCAAAAGATTTATATAGCTAGCCAAGCCACTGCTGTAGCGCTAAAGCTAGTCAGCCTGTGCTACGTTTCTGAAGCTAAACAGGCTACTACTGTGTTGTCGCATGCATGTCACCCTAGGCTGAGGCCTAGAGTGTGCATGGTTGGGTTTTTAAATAAAAACTATGGTCACACTCCCAAACATAAACAGACACGTGAACACTGATGTGAAAGATTGAATATGCACAAAAAAATATTTATTTAAACTTTTGTATGAGGGTGACAATGTATAGTTAGCATGGTAAGATTAAGACGAACATGAAAGAGTCTTTGCCGACACCACGTGGACCAAGACCACTTCCGCAGCTGGTGAGCAGGGTACCAGGCCGGGGTGAGACGTCAGACTCGGCAGCAGCCCGAAGCGTGGGGTAGCAGGGTACCAGGCCGGGGTGGGACGTCAGACTCGGCAGCAGCCCGAAGCGTGGGGTAGCAGGGTACCAGGCCGGGGTGGGACGTCAGACTCGGCAGCAGCCCGAAGCGTGGGGTAGCAGGGTACCAGGCTGGGGTGGGACGTCAGGCCCGGCAGCAGCCCGAAGCGTGGGGTAGCAGGGTACCAGGCCGGGGTGGGACGTCAGACTCGGCAGCAGCCTGAAGCGTGGGGTAGCAGGGTACCAGGCTGGGGTGGGACGTCAGACTCGGCAGCAGCCCGAAGCGTGGGGTCGCAGGGTACCAGGCCGGGGTGGGACGTCAGACTCGGCAGCAGCCTGAAGCGTGGGGTCGCAGGGTACCAGGCCGGGGTGGGACGTCAGACTCGGCAGCAGCCCGAAGCGTGGGGTCGCAGGGTACCAGGCCGGGGTGGGACGTCAGACTCAGCAGCAGCCTGAAGCGTGGGGTAGCAGGGTACCAGGCCGGGGTGGGACGTCAGACTCGGCAGCAGCCTGAAGCGTGGGGTCGCAGGGTACCAGGCCGGGGTGGGACGTCAGACTCGGTAGCAGCCCGAAGCGTGGGGTAGCAGGGTACCAGGCCGGGGTGGGACGTCAGACTCGGCAGCAGCCCGAAGCGTGGGGTCACAGCTTCGCGCAGGGGAGGCTTGCCAGTTGCAAGCTTGAAAGGGCGCCTTGCGCCAGACTGGTTCCGTCCTCAACAGGAGACAATGGAGGCCTAGAAGGCCAAGGTCGGTAATAATAAAACAGCGACACTTAACCTTAGTCCTTTACAACAATTGTTTAGCAGACAATATTACCAAACCAATAGTATTCATGACGTAGCATAATTTACAACATAAACAACACATCATTCTAACTAATGCATCACTACATATAACTCTAAATGAAGCTAGCATAAACGATAGAAAATGATGATTTATTTACAAGAATGAGTACACACAGAAGAGACAAACACAGCACTGGTAACGAATTGCGGGTTCCCTCCCCTTAGTCGCCAGACAGCCAAATTCTCCCTTTTAGGAAAACTTTCACAAAAGATCCTTTAGACAAAGAATTATGGCTTACCTCAACAGTCCTATGAACTCTCACGGATACTGGCTCGTATCCGAATCCAGACTTCACTCAAAAGTCGTCGCAGTTATAATTCAAATAATCACACCGCCATAAATCAACACGAACTCTTGGCAATTCTATGACGCGAATTCCGAAGTCCGATGACGCGAATTCTGACGCCATTAGCAAAAATATCTTGTCTCGGCCGAGAAAGAAACAGAATAACCAGGGCAATCTCTGCCATAAAAAATAGGTCAACACTGCTGTCGCGTGATGCCGACAAGTATGATTGAGAAATAGGTTAGGTTTGAAGTTTGAATTTGGTTGCATTGCTGTATGAGTATTTTTGCTGTCACTAGTTTGGCTTGAGTCAGTATTGTCTTGTTCGCCGTGTTAGTAGCGCGGTACTCCTTTAAGAGATTGTGTGATAGAGTTTTGCCCTGATCGCCACCGCTATGGCGCATGGGTCTCTTTAAGGATATAGAGAGATGTCGTACTGTTAGGGCCTTTGTTAGCGTAAGCGTGTTTGCCCCTTTTAGAAGTGTTTCTTTGTGCTCTTCCGTTACTGGCGCGAGAGGCGCGTTTGGTCTTTTGATGCGGAGACGGCATTTAGTTCTGTTCTTAAAGCTGAGGGCGGCGACACTTTTGAAGAAGGGAAGAGATGGTACTCTCTATTTGGCGGCGTAATATTGGGTTGGCTTTGTTCACAGCTCGAGAAGGGCAGCTGTCCTTTTGATGATGATAGGAGAGTTTAATTTGAACTGGCTGTTTTGAGAACGGGGTGTCGGAGGGGTGGTACCATCCATCTTGAAGGGTTGGTTGAGCCATGCGCAGTTAGCACATAGTTTCCCACAAGGCATCATCTCGTAGCAACCGCACTCTGGTTAACAAGATTTTGTATTCTCTGTGGCAATGCTTGAGGATTTCCTTCTTCTCACTCAGCTTAAGGTTTTGGTTTATCAACGTTAAAATGATAGGCACTGCAGTCACACCTGCAACAAACACAGGAACAGCAGGAATCAAGGCTATTATGCCTGATGTTGTAAGGATACCTCCTGTAATAATGAGTGCTTTGTGAATCCCACCCAGTAATTTATAGCTTTTTCTATATGCAGCTGTCATTCTGGTCAAGTAATCGTGTAGTTCATCTACGGTTTTTGGAAACATTATATATTATTAATCTCAATTTTTTTATTAGAAACAAAAACATTGGATTCTGCTGGTTTGATAATAATGTTGTTTATATAAGTTGGAATCTCGGTAAACTTCACAACTACTGCAATATTCTTAATTTGTTCAAATGGAACATGTAAAGCAGAACCAGGAGGAGGAGTTTCGGAAACTGGACTCCAACGCACTGGGGGAGGAGAATAAGAAACTTCCTCCTTCCAGCTAATAAGATACTGCTCATATTTTAGTCCTGCTGGAAGAACTATTACCTCAAGTAAATTACCTCGTAAAAGCTTTGTGGTTTCTTTATCCAAGACCTTAATAAATCTAAAATCTGGACTGACTGGTATAAGAATTCCTTTATCAACATTAAATGCGCCAGTTATGTAATATTCCCCATCAGAATTATGATATTTGCCCTTTGAACTTGTAAACGGGGGTAGACGGCTAGACAATTTGAAGAGTTCTGGAATTTGGAACCATACTAGTGAGAGGGTGTTTTCTGGGTTGAGCCTGTTGTAGAGTTCAAGGGCAGGGTAAAATTGTTGTTTAAAGTTAAGCTCTTGAATAAACAAGAAGGGCAAAGCCCATACGACTCACATGCTTGACCTTGACCTTTATATGACCCTGACCTTCAGGTGACCTTCAAGGTCAAGGTCAAACAACTAAACCTACCAATGACATCATACACAAAGAAATGCTTTACACATTTTCCCTACCAAAATACATGTGACCTTGACCCAAGGTCAAGGTCATCCAAGGTCATGCAACACAAAGCTGTTAATTCAAGACATAGGAAACACAATGGTGCTTATTGGCACTTTCTACCATGAGATATAGTCACTTTTAGTGGTTCACTACCCCATTTTGGTCACATTTCATAAGGGTCAAAGTGACCTTGACCTTGATGATATGTGAACAAATGTGTCTCACGATGAAAGTATAACATGTGCCCCACATAATTGTTAAGTTTGAAACAGTTATCTTCCATAGTTCAGGGTCAAGGTCACTTCAAAATATGTATACAATCCAACTTTGATGAGCTCCTGTGACCTTGACCTTGAAGCAAGGTCAACCAAACTGGTATCAAAAGATAGGGCTTGCTTTGACCTATATACTACTTGTAGCTAAGGTCGCCATTCTCAATAACGTGGGAGAAAATTGGGAAAATGTGAAAAATGACTGTTTTTGAGACCACATTTATGGCTCCTGTGACCTTGACCTTGAAGCAAGGTCAAGTCACTATGTATGTTTTTTGAGGCCTTGTCATCATACACCATCATGCCACATTTGGTGTTGATAGACTTAATAGTCTCCGAGAAAAATCCAACGTTTAAGTTTTTTACGGACGGACGCCCGGACGCCCGCCCGGACGGACGGACGACACGGCTCAGTACATAGACTCACTTTTGCTTCGCATGTGAGTCAAAAATAAGGCATCTTTTGCAAAAGCTCTTTTAATACCACCTCTTGTAACAGACCACTCTGAGCGATCAGTACTACTCTGTGGGGCTCTGTGGCCGAGTGGTTAGCGTGCTGGACCTACAGTCGCTTGCGGCCAGTGGGTACGGCGTTCGAAGCTGCGCGGTTTCCAGAGTTGCATCCTTGAGCAAGATGCTTAACTCGCATTGTTTCTCCCCACCCAGGAGTAAAACCGGGTACCTGTGAGGGCAATATTGGCAAAAACGTTGTGCGACTAACCCTTGTATGCGGCCAAGCGCCAGCATCGGGTTGGAATACTCCCCAGGGAGTGGAGTTGGTGCTGGTACCTGACTGTGTGCATCTTAAATGTCTGTCCCTATGTTTGTTGTGAGCTACCAGTGAGGATTGATGAAGATGCCCAGTGATCAGGGAGTAAAGTGTAAGCGGTTTGAGACCCAGACAAAGGGTGTAAGTCGCTATAAAAAAAACCCACACCTTTACCTTTACCTTTAGATCCAAACAGATAATATTTGTCTTTTATTAAATTAGTTTCGCCATTTATTTCAGTAGTGTCATAAATGACATGCCCTTTATATTTTAAATATCCATTTAGATGGCTAGAAAGAAAAACTTGATCATTCACTATTTCTACCCTTAAAGGAGGCTTTAAAAGTACTTCTGAGGTAAGATGGTCACCAACTTTCAGCTTTGGAGTTACTTCAACGATTTTTCTACCTTTCTCAACCACATCAGAGTTTTTAAAAATGACTTTTCTGATAAATTTATGCTCTGTGTCACCCTCAATGACTGATAGTGATTTGGGGCCTTCGTCATCTACGTATTTTTTGGTAGCCCCATCATTGTCTTCTGTGGGAAGTTCCATGTTTACAATCTTTTTTCCTTTCATGTCACCGTCAAAGCCTGTTTTGCTGTCAACGTATGACTTAGTTGTTGCATCTGCTTGTTCTGTTGGCTCAGCTACATTCACGAGTTTTTTGCCATTTAAATTCAAAGGTGCTTCCATCTTATTCGTTCCATCAACCTTTAACAAGAAGGGCAAAGCCCATACGACTCACATGCTTGACCTTGACCTTTACATGACCTTGACCTTTACATGACCTTGAACTTCAGGTGCCCTTCAAGGTCAAGGTCAAACAACTAAACCTAGCAATGACATCATACACAAAGAAATGCTTTACACATTTTTCCTACCAAAATACATGTGACCTTGACCCAAGGTCAAGGTCATCCAAGGTCATGCAACACAAAGCTGTTAATTCAAGACATAGGAAGCACAATGGTACTTATTGGCACTTTCTACCATGAGATATGGTCACTGTTAGTGGTTCACTACCCCATTTTGGTCACATTTCATAGGGTCAAAGTGACCTTGACCTTGATGATATGTGACCAAATGTGTCTCATAATGAAAGTAAAACATGTGTACTACAATGTTATGAAGTTTGGAAGGGTTATCTTCCATAGTTCAGGGTCAAGGTCACTTCAAAATATGTATACAATCCAACTTTAAACAGTTCCTGTGACCTTGACCTTAAAGCAAGGTCAATCAAACTGTATCAAAAGATAGGGATTACTTTGCCCTATACACCATATATAGGTCAGGTATTAAATCTAAAAAATGTCAGGGAAAATTGGGAAAATGTTAAAAATGGCTGTTTTTTAGACAACATTTATGGCCCCTGCGACCTTGAACTTGAAGCAAGGTCAAGTCACTATGTATGTTTTTTTACGCGTTATCATCATACATCATAATGCCAAATTGGGTATTGATAGACTTAATAGTCTCCGAGAAAAATCCAACATTAAAGTTTTTCACGGACGCCCGGACGCCTGGACGGACGACACAGGTGAGTACATAGACTCACTTTTGCTTCGCATGTGAGTCAAAAATGTGTTTTCTGCTGAAAGTGCAAGAGCGGACATTGCTCCGTCCACATACTGTTTATTTGAAGCTTGTTTACCTGCTGTGGGATCAGCTAATGAAAATATCTTATTATTATTCATGTTTAGATTTCCTGTAAGCTCTCCCCCTGACAAAGGAAGATAATTTTGAAGTACTCCAGCAATGTTTGGAGTAAAATGTTCAGTGGGTTGTTGATGTTGCCCTAACATTGTTCCAAACTTTGTGTAATCCATTTTTTATATTATTATACTATAAATGAATATTGTAAATTGTGACACATGCCATGACCCTCAAGTAAAACACCATTTTCTTGTTCCAGATTGCCACTACATGCTGGTGGGACCTACTGGCCAGGGAAAAACTAATGTCCTGATGAACTTAATATTAAAATACTTCAATGCAGACCAGATTGTCATTCACACCTTAAATCCTCAGCAGGAAAAATACCAACTACTGCAAGATTTCTATGAGTGTGTACATGAATTTGACCCAAACAAACCCAAGAAAAGTACAATAAATCTGCGTAAGCAAATAAAAGAGCTGTCTTGTGGTAACTCAGAATTGTGTGACTTGTTCATAAATTGCTTTATAAGGCTCCTAGAGAATGACAGACTTGGCAGTACCTTTACATTGTGTGAAGATGTTGAGCCAGTGGAAGACCTTGATGACACTGATCAAAAGGTAGTCATATTTGATGATGTAAAAATTGACTCCAAGAATATGAACAATGTTAAGGAGTACTTTTCTCTAAGCAGAAACAAAAACTGTAATTGCTTGTATCTGTGCCAGTCCTATTATGATGTTCCAAAATACATTCGAAGAAACACTAAGTGTTTTGTGTTGTTTAGCGGGCTGGACAATAAGGATGTGAGGTGTATAGCACAAGACCAAAGTGCTGGGATTACTCCAGATGAGTTTGTTCAAGTGTATCATACAGCCACAGCAGAACCTTATTCATTCATGGTTTTGGACAAAACAGCAAGACACCCTCCAAAAATGTATAGAAAAGGGTTTGATTGCTTTTACAACGACATGCAATAATTAAAGTTATCTTGCATTAATATATACACTGGCTCCGTGTTGAGGACCGTATCACTTACAAAATTGCATGCTTATCTTTCAACGCATTCACACAGACAGGACCCGCATACCTCACAGCCCTCATAGACACTTACACGCCACGCAGAACACTTCGCTCTTCAGCAAACACCACCACCCTCGTCCCTCGTAAAATGAAATCATCTTTTGGTGACCGCTCTTTCTTTGCCTCCGCTCCTCTCGTCTGGAACTCTCTCCCTGCTAATCTTCGTCTGTATCCCTCTTCCGAGTCTGACTCTTTCCGCGCTGATCTAAAGACACACCTGTTCTCTCTTGCATACACATCTGCCAAATAGCCCCCCCCCCCCCCTCCCCCTCCCTCCCACTGACCCCACCCGCTCAACTTCACAGCTCCCCGTACATATTCTCGTAATTGTATTTTGTAAATATTTTGTTTTGATTCACTTATCTCGTTTGTGTTTGCTTGCTTGTTTGTTCTCTTTATTTGCTTATTTCATTCTTGTTTAGATTGTCGATTGGTTGTCTGCTTGCTTGTTTATTTATTGTGTTGGTATGCCTGCTTGATTGTGTTGGATTATTTAGCCTGCTTGTTTGTTTATTTTTTCGTTGCTTGCTTCAACAGTGTTTGATTATTCTGCCTGCTCGCTTGTTAATGTTATGTGTTTGTATGCTTGCTCTGATTGTATGTGATTTTGCTGCTAGTGTTGATTGCCTACGTGATTTGCTTGTATCTGATTGTCTGCTTGTGATGTGTGAACGAGATTGTAAAGCGCTTAGAGCTCACTTGAGAATTAGCGCTATATAAATACCCATTATTATTATTATTATTTATTATTAATATTATTACTGTGAATTATTGCAATGAGTTTTGAACATATACAAACGGTGAATGAGCAAAATGAGCTAATCAAGAAATACTTAAAAGCACAAGAGACAAACAAAAAACAAGAAGGGCAAAGCCCATACGACTCACATGCTTGACCTTGACCTTTATATGACTTTGACCTTCAGGTGACCTTCAAGGTCAAGGTCAAACAACTAAACCTACCAATGACATTATACACTAAGAAATGCTTTACACATTTTTCCTACCAAAATACATGTGACCTTGACCCAAGGTCAAGGTCATCCAAGGTCATGCAACACAAAGCTGTTAATTCAAGATATAGGAAGCACAATGGTGCTTATTGGCACTTTTTACCATGAGATATAGTCACTTTTAGTGGTTCACTACCCCATTTTGGTCACATTTCATAAGGTCAAAGTGACCTTGACCTTGATGATATGTAAACAAATGTGTCTTATGATAAAAGTATAGCATGTGCCCCACATAATTATTAAGTTTGAAACAGTTATCTTCCATAGT
Source organism: Theodoxus fluviatilis (assembly GCA_034096865.1). NCBI lineage: Eukaryota > Metazoa > Mollusca > Gastropoda > Cycloneritida > Neritidae > Theodoxus > Theodoxus fluviatilis. Next base: position 106,140 of record JAWQFJ010001441.1, on the reverse strand, counting down.
TCAGGGTCAAGGTCACTTCAAAATATGTATACAATCCACCTTTGAAGAGCTCCTGTGACCTTGACCTTGAAGCAAGGTCAACCAAACTGGTATCAAAAGATAGGGATTACTTTGCCCTATATACCACTTGTAGCTAAGGTCGCCATTCTCAATAACATGGGAGAAAATTGGGAAATTGTGAAAAATGACTGTTTTTGAGACCACATTTATGGCTCCTGTGACCTTGACCTTGAAGCAAGGTCAAGTCACCATGTATGGTTTTAGAGGCCTTGTCATCATACACCATCATGCCACATTTGGTGTTGATATACTTCATAGTGTCTGAGAAAAATCCAACGTTTAAGTTTTTTACGCCTGGACGGACGGACAGACGACACGGGTGAGTACATAGACTCACTTTTGCTTCGCATGTGAGTCAAAAAATGACTGCAACAAAAGTTGCTAAGGAAGAGTTCCAAAGAGATGTGGTACAGCCTTTTACTAAACCTATTGTAGAAGCAGTTCAAATGCCTCTACAGTCTTTTCTTCCAGCTTTACCACCTTTGCCTCCATTATCTGAAGGTCTAAATATTGATCTGGATGTAGATATTGATCCTAAAGTGTTGGAATATTACAATCTCCCAAAACTTTCTTCCATAATAACAGCTATCTCAGGAGATACTCTTTTAAACAGCTTAAAGATTGTAAACGAAAAATCTTTGGATTTTATTAAACAACTGGGGAATAAAAAAGGAGGAAAAAAGAAAAAATCTCTGCAAGAAAAGGAAGCTATTCAGTATGACCTCACTAATCTAAAAACGTATAGAAGACGAATTCTGGGTCTCATTAAAGAGTATGCAGTCATTAAAAAGAAGCCAGAAAGTAAACCTTCTCCAAAAAAAATGCTTGGAATGGGTCTGCCAAGGCATCCATACAAGTTAACAAAAGACTTCATGTTTGGAAATCTTCAGGTTGACCCAACACAGCTGTCTCAAATGAAGCTAGTTGCATATAAAGATGGTAAAAAGGTACTTAGCAAAACAGTTGACTATGATTTCATAGAACTGATTCATAAAAGGTTTAACTCTAAAAAGCAGTACAGCCCAGTAGCCCTTACAACCTTTAAAAAGTTGGTAGAACTCTCTGGATTACCTCTTAACCAAAGGTCTTTAAAGTTTACACAAGTTGTTAAGGGTTGTACACCAGATGACTTGGCCAACAGACTGGTTGTATTGACTGGAAGTGTAGAAGCGGGAAACAAATCCAAGCATGTTACTAATGAGATAGTAGATATCCTTACAAAGCTGTTAAACAGTGACATTATCAGCAAAGAGGATTATAAAGCAATTTATGAAAAATACATATAAGCCAATATATTTTATTTGCACAAAATATACATGGAAGAAAAGGTTGTTTTGAGCAGTGCTGTGGCATCCATAGGTTGTGCCTATGACTTTACCATTGACTTGAAGGTAGACCCCTCTAAACAGTATGAAATTGCACTAGAAAAGGCTTTTATCCCAAACACCTGGCATAATGTAAGCCATCATAACAACCAATTTGATTATATTGTCTGTCCTGCTATTTACAAATCCTTTAGAATACCTTGTGGTAAGTACACAATACCTGAACTAAACCACACAATAAAGGAAAAACTTAAGAACAATGGAGACAATCCAGATAACATAGAAATAACCTTAGTTAACCAAAGAGTCAAAGTGGTTGTTCATTGTGGCTATGCTGTGGTGTTTGAACATCATGAAAGTGTGGGAAACTTCCTTGGCTTTAAAATGCAAAGAATTTATGACCATGCTTATGGCAAAAAACTTCCTGACCCATTGGTAAAAATTCATTCTTCTAATGGGGGAGTCATTCATTCATTTGTGCCTGGAAAACTAGTAGAAGCATGTCCCTCATTTTAAAATACATACCTCTTCAAACAGACAAAATAAGGTTGTGGGTCACTGATGAATATGATAAACCGACTTATGTTGTGGAATGATGTGTTTTATGTATTCAGAATTAGAGAAAAAGCCTCATTATAAAATGTCTTTGTACTAAGTATAAAGATGTTTGAAACGATTCTATTCTTAGATAGTTCTGGACAGCAATGCCAAAACTTTACCACTTACTTTAGAGAAAACATTGTTCTAGATCCAAACAAGCATTACAAGATAGCTCTAATCAGTGCTGATCTCTGGTGACAGAACAAAACAACAAATTTAATTATACTGAAAATGGGCAGGCTATAACAATTACCATACCACCTGGTGCTTACAACATTCCAGACTTAGATAAAGAAATATGAAATGGAATGAAAAGGATTAGGGGAAATGAAGGCATTACAATTGAACCAAATTACAATACCTTACGAACAAAAGTAACTTTGCAGTCAGGTTTCACTATTGACTTTAGGGGAGAACAAGAAGGGCAAAGCCCATACGACTCACATGCTTGACCTTGACCTTTATATGACCTTGACCTTCAGGTGACCTTCAAGGTCAAGGTCAAACAACTAAACCTACCAATGACATCATACACTAAGAACTGCTTTACACATTTTTCCTACCAAAATACATGTGACCTTGACCCAAGGTCAAGGTCATCCAAGGTCATGCAACACAAAGCTGTTAATTCAAGACATAGGAAGCACAATGGTGCTTATTGGCACTTTCTACCATGAGATATGGTCACTTTTAGTGGTTCACTACCCCATTTTGGTCACATTTCATAAGGGTCAAAGTGACCTTGACCTTGATGATATGTGACCAAATGTGTCTCATGATGAAAGTATAACATGTGCCCCACATAATTATTAAGTTTGAAACAGTTATCTTCCATAGTTCAGGGTCAGGATCACTTCAAAATATGTATACAATCCAACTTTGAAGAGCTCCTGTGACCTTGACCTTGAAGCAAGGTCAACCAAACTGGTATCAAAAGATAGGGCTTACTTTGCCCTATATACCATATATAGGTCAGGTATCTAATCTCAAAAACTTCAGAGAAATTTGAGAAAATGTGAAAATTGACTGTTTTTAGACAACATTTCTGGCCCCTGCGACCTTGACCTTGAAGCAAGGTTAAGTCACTATGTATGTTTTTTGAGGCCTTGTCATCATACACCATCATGCCACATTTGGTATTGATAGACTTAATAGTCTTTGAGAAAAATCCAACGTTAAAGTTTTCGGATGCTCGGACGCCTGGACCGGACGCCCGGACGCCCGGACGCCCGGACGGACGAAAAGGGTGGGTACATAGACTCACTTTTGCTTCGCATGTGAGTCAAAAAACACTTAGAGAAATTTTGGGTTTTGATAATAAAGTGGTTACAGTCTCTGGCGATAGTGACAGACCCGTGAATATCACCACTATCAATAGCTTGTTAATATATCCGCTGGTGCTGAACCTCCAGGTTTTGTCATTAAAAACCCCCCAATACAGCTGCGAGGGCCTTCAGTAAACCTGGAGGGATAAAAGATCGAATACAGGACATTTCGTACCCTAGTCGCTGTGCACCTCATTTAGTCGATTTGTACCTTTTCTACTCTAACCCTAACTCTAACCCTAACCCTAACTCTAACCGGTTAGGGTACGAAACGACTAGGTACAAAACGTTCAGGATACAAACGACCCGCATCGTAAGAAATCTTTCTTTCTCCTTCACCAATGTTCTGCAAATTCACCCTTCTCAAAAATCTCCTCGCAAATGACGTCACGTTATTCGCCGTCAAATGATGACGTCACATTTTGCAAATGGAGTCTGTTGTATCGTTTTCATTGCAACACCAAAATGTTAAAAAGTCACTTTCTTTTCAAACCTTGATTCTGAAAATTTGATAATATTGAATCGGACCTAACTTCCAGTCAGTGTGCAAAATCTCAAGGAAATCCGTCCAGTAGTTTTTGAGATATAGGCCGTGGAGTCGGGACAGACACACACACAGACAGACTAATAAAGTCTGTAGGACCTCCAGTAAACCTGGAGGGATAAGGTGTTCACTGGTCAGTTCATCCTACATCAATGGGATCTCATCAGATGTGCTGTTTGCTTTTTCTCCTAATCGTTCTCCAGGAACATTGCTTCACATTTCCCCACACCAAGCAATTTACCTACCTATTAATCAATCTAATCTCATTTCAGCTGTCACAATAAGAATCACTGATCAATCAGGAAATCTTGTAAACTTTAGGGGTGAAATAGGAACCTTCTTTTTGTCTTTAAAGGAAATCTAAGTTATAAATATAGAATGCGACGTAATTATTACTTGAAAAGAAAAGTTGCTGGAGGACACATTCTTGGAAATATTTTTAACCTAGCGAAAAGAGCGTTTTCTTCTGGCACGAAAATTCTGACTGAGAAGCTTCCTTTTGCAAAACAACTTGCATCAAATGTAGCCAAGGGGGTTGTGGAGTCTCAAGCTAAGCAACTTGGGGAAAAAGCAGTTGCAAGTATCATTAACAAAATTAAGCAATCAAGTAAAAACGGTAATCCTGACGTTATGAACAGTGCAGTTCCAATGCCTATGAGTGAACCAGTTTCAAATCAGTATTCAAATGCAAGAGCGGTCATTAGCCAAATAATTTCGGCTACAGGCATTAAGAGGTTGTAACAAAACCAATCTAAAAACACCTCAACGTATGTTTCTGTGTGTGTGAGACAAACAGAAAGACAGACAAACAGACAGACTGACAGACAGACACAGAGACAGAAAAAAGAGAGAGAAAGAGCGAGAGACAGAGACAGACAGGCACAAAAACAGAAAGAAAGAAGAGAAAGAGAGAGAGGGAAACAGACAGAGAGAGACAGAGAGAGAGGGAGACAGAGAGAGAGACACACAGAGAGAGAGAGGGACAGAGAGAGACACAGAGAGAGAGACAGAGAGAGAGAGACATAGAGAGATAGAGAGGGACAGAGAGAGACACAGAGAGACAAACAGAGACAGAGAGAGAGGGACAGAGAAACAGAGAGAGACAGACAGAGACAGAGAGAGAGAGAGAGAGAGACAGAGAGAGAGAGAGACAGAGAGAGAGAGAGAGACAGAGAGAGAGAGACAGAGAGAGAGAGACAGAGAAAGAAGGGGTAGAGAGAGAGAGAGAGAGAGAGAGAGAGAGAGAGAGAGAGAGAGAGAGAGGAGAGAAAAACAGCATGTGAAATAATATTTCACCCTGTTCAAGGGAGGTAATATTTAAGTAAAAACTGTGTTACCTCCCCTTCTGTAATGATAGCACTGTGGCATTCGCCAGTAAGAGCAAGTAATTTAAGCACGTTTTTCTAAATGTGGATACGCTATCTGATTAAAAATGGGTTAAGTACCCTTTCAATAAACTCACACTCCTTTGGCAAGACTGTACAAACGAGATTTCATGTGTTTTAAGAATAATTCTGACAGCATGTGTTTGTTTACAAAATGCGCACATTTTGCGCATTTAGACTGCAAGATTAAACAGGTTTTTGGGTATGTGAAACACTCTATCTGGTTAAAAACGCATTCCGTACATTCCCAAAAAAGTATCCATGCTTTGACAAGACTCTACAAACAAGATTTTGAATGTTTTAAAGCAAATTATCTTTGATTACACTATAAAGCATTGCAAGGGAAGTATCTCTTGAATTATCGGGAAAAATCCGATACACATACACAGGGAGGAATTTCACTAGCTCAGCTTGGCTGACTGGCTGTTGCAACCAGGCCAGTATCGATTTTCAGGTGAAGGCTAACTGTTTATTATGCAAAACCAGCCTCTAATACATGAATTTGTTAAAATGCATCGTGCATATCGTGGGCTTTGAATCCGTGCAGGGCTGTAAGCACTCCCCGTGGGTTGCCTTGCTCTCCCTCCCTCCCTCCCTCCCTCCCTCCCTCCCTCCCTCCCTCCCTCCCTCCCTCCCTCCCTCACTCCTCTCCCTCCCTCCCTCCCTCCCTCCCTCCCTCCCTCCCTCCCTCCCTCCCTCCCTCCTCTCCCTCCCTCCTTCCCTCCCTCCCTCCCTTCCTCCTCCTCCCTCTCTCTCCCTCCCTCTGTCCCTCTCTCTCTCTCTCCCCCCCCCTCTCTCTCTCTCTCCCTCTCCCCCTCCCTCCTCAGGCTAAAAAAAAGACACACTCACATCATGGTAGGTTAAAAAGTGAAACACCTTCCCCATTAGGGGGTGAGGTCCCGGCCCCAAGTCTCTAACTACTAGCGTGTGCGCGTGTGTTCATAGGGAAGTTGGGAACTTCGTTACTACTCAGGGAGTCAGCGGGTGTTTGTTCATGTCCTGCTGAGGACCTCCTTCTTTCCTCTGGAGGGGTGGAGGTGCCCGGCGCTCCTACCGGGTGTGAGCGTGTGCACGTGTGTTCATAGGGAAGTTGGGAACTTCGTTACTACTCGGGGAGTCAGCGGGTGTTTGTTCGTGTCCTGCTGAGGACCTCCTTCTTTCCTCCTGGGGGGTGCGGAGGCGCCCGATGTACCTACTTGGTGTGAGAGTGTGTTTTCTGGACCGTCCGGTGAGAGCGGACATTTTCCTGGACTGTCCGGTGAGAGCGGGCAATTCCGAGTCAAGATGCTGGTAAGAGCGAATCACTTTTTCTTCTGGGTCTTTTCTTCCTCGTCATTTTTTTCTGACCTTGTAAATTGAACAGAGAGTATCTGCATGTGATTTGGTATTATTTTTCATGTGTCTGTGGGGAGCAGTTCTTTTCGCTTGGAGAGGTTACAGCAATGTTCTAGGGTGTGGTGAGTCTCGGATGTGGAGGGTGGTTTTGTGATTGTTCAATCTTTGTCACTTTGACAAACGTGATGTGGAGGGTGGTTTTGTGATTGTTCAATATTTGTCACTTTGACAAACGGTGATGCAGTACGTGTCTTTCTAGCTGCGAAGGCGGTGGCCCCTTTAACAAAAGCGGAACAGGGTATGGTTGGATTTTTATTGTATGAGGGTGAGTTGGTCCCTTTAAGGGAAGGCGACGTCAGATCCGTTTCATCCTAGTCGGGGAGGTTTCTTAGTTCTGAGGAGAGCGATGCTCTCTCAGATGTCGTTACTGCTTAGTAGCGGAGGTGCCTTTTAGAAGCGGAGCTTTGGATGTGTAGCAGTTTTCATAAGCATTGTGGTGAAAGCTGTTTCTGACCGGAGCAGTTGTTTTTCCCCCTTGTTGAAACTACACTGGTTTGTTGGGTGAGAGCCTATACTAGACCCGTAGGGGTTTGAGATTGTTGCATTGTCATTTTTGTGTCTTTTCCTCACGCGCTTGCGGGGAGCTTGCCCTGTTTGAGAGCAACTGCTCACCCTGTTGAAGCTCACATTTTATATGTGTAATCTTGTGCAAATGTAATTCTTGAAGGTTGTTGTCTCATTGTTGTCGAGGGATTTTTGGGGTTGGGTGTTTACTTGTTTGCTTGTTGAGTTATTAAATTTGTTTGTTGAATTTATCCTTTCTGCCTCAGTGTCCACTTTATTTATTTATTTGTTCGTTATTTGTCCTTTTTTGCCTGTCAGGAGTGTGGCAAAAGTTTTGCTAGAAAACCTGATATAATCATTCTATAGATTGATTGTATCATACCACGACAACTGCAATCGAACCTATGAAAGCTTGGGAAAACTCGTGCAACGCGTAGAGTTCAGTAGCAGTACAAAATGGGGACACCTCTATGTGCCCCCGTCTCTATATGCCCCCGTCTCTATATGCCCCCGTCTCTATATGCCCCCGTCTCTATATGCCCCCGTCTCTATATGCCCCCGTCTCTATATGCCCCCGTCTCTATATGCCCCCTGTATGAGTGTGTTCTTCATGGACACATAGGGTTAGGGTTAGGGTTAGGGTTAGGGTTAGGGTTAGGGTTAGGGTTAGAGTTATAGGGGTCGGCTCTCTATTGCGGAGGGCCGCGATTGCGGGATTTTTTTGGTAACAAAAGTTCTTAAGACAATTTTGATTCTTTTGTCCTAAAACGCCTAAAAAACCATAAAAGTTTTGTTACTTTTTTTTTTTTAACATGCATTTTTTCGCTTTTTTTCTATTGCGGGGGGCCGCTATTGCGGGATTTGTTTTGGTCAAATATTCTTAAGGCCATTTTGATTCTTTTGTCCTAAAACGCATAAAAAACCATATAATGTTTGTTACTTTTTTTTGGAAAAAAATCCCGCAATAGCGGCCCCCCGCAATAGAAAAAAAGCGAAAAAATGTATGTTCAAAAAAAAAAAGTAACAAAAATTTTTTGTTTTTTTTGGCGTTTTAGGACAAAAGAATCAAACTTGTCTTAAGAACTTTTGTTACCAAAAAAAGACGGGGGCATATAGAGACGGGGGCATATAGAGACGGGGGCATATAGACACGCACCCGTACAAAATACAGTAAATACCCATCGCTGTGCCAAGCACAGAAAAATTCCACCCAACCACAGGCACACAAACAATCTCACCAACTGTCTTCGACATATGTCTTTAAAGCTAGCCAGGCCTGTGCTACATTTCTAAAGCTAGACAGGCTACTACTATGTCTTTAAAGCTACCCAAGCCACTGCTGTAGCGCTAAAGCTTGTCAGCCTGTGCTACGTTTCTAAAGCTAAACAGGCTACTACTATGTCTTTAAAGCTACCCAAACCACTGCTGTAGCGCTGAAGCTAGCCAGGCCTGTGCTACGTTTCTAAAGCTAGACAGGCTACTACTATGTCTTTAAAACTACCCAAGCCATTGCTGTAGCGCTAAAGCTAGCCAGGCCTGTGCTACGTTTCTAAAGCTAGGCAAGCTACTACTCTGTCTTTAAAGCTACCCAAGCCACTGCTGTAGCGCTGAAGCTAGCCAGGCCTGTGCTACGTTTCTAAAGCTAGACAGGCTACTACTATGTCTTTAAAGCTACCTAAGCCACTGCTATAGCGCTAAAGCTAGCCAGGCCTGTGCTACGTTTCTAAAGCTAAACAGGCTACTACTATGTATTTAAAGCTACCCAAGCCACTGCTGTGGCTTTAAAGGGTACTGCTGTAGCGCTAAAGCTAGTCAGCCTGTGCTACGTTTCTAAAGCTTGACAGGGTACTGCTGTGGCATTAAAGCTACCCAACTCGCTGCTGTAGGGTAGGCCGTTGCTACGTTTTTAAAGCTAGACAGGCCACTGCTATGGCTTTGAAGCTACCCAAGCCGCAACTGTAGCGCTAAAGCTAGTCAGCCTGTGCTACGTATCTAAAGCTAGACAGGTTACTGCTGTGGTCTCAAAGCTAGCCTAGCCGCTACTGTTGCGCTAAAGCTAGGCAGACCTTTTCTATAATTGAATAGCTAGACAGGCTACTGCTGTGAATTGAAAGCTAGCCAAGTCACTACTATGGCGCTTAAGCTAGCCAGGTCTGTTCTATGTTTCTAAAACTAGACATACTACTGCTGTGGCTTCAAAGATTGTCTAGCCGCTATTGTAGCACTAAAGCTAGCCAGGCTTGTTCTAAGGTTCAAAAGCTAGACAGCCTACTGTTGTGGCTTCAAAGCTACCCAAGTCACTACTGTACCTCTAAGGCAAGCCAGGCCTGTTCTATGTTTCTAAAGCTAGACAGGCTACTGCTGTGGCTTCAAAAGTAGCCAAGTCACTACTGTAGCTCTAAGGTTAGCCAGGCCTTTTCTAAGTTTCAATAGCTAAACAGGCTACTGCTGTGGCTTCAAAGCTACCCAAGTCACTACTGTAGCTCGAAGGCAAACCAGGCCTGTTCTAAGTTTCAATAGCTAGACAGGCTACTGCTGTGGCTTCAAAGCTAGCCAGGTCACTATTGTAACGCAAAAGCTAGTCCATCCACTGCTGGTACTGCACACCCACCGAGGCCACCGCCTGCTGGAACATGATGGAAGCCCGGACCGTGTTGCCTGTGACGTTAGGCTGGAAAACGCAATTCTTGTCAGGGAGTGACGTATCGGGGTCAATGACGCAAAGAGGGCGATTTCTTCTGTCCACGTAACTTCCGGTGATACCTGCCGCACAGCCTGTGGGCTTGACCTGGTTTCGATCATCCAGGTAGAAGAATGGATACATGTCGTCTCCAAAGCCGTACTCATCGAAGACACCGTATCGGAGGTGAGCGAACTCGTGAACTAACAGACGACCTGCAAGGGAGAGTAGCACGTTGTTGGTAGAGAATACATCAATCTAACGGTAGAAAGGTCTCTGTGTGTGTGATATGGTAGGCCTACAGCATCGTATGAGATAAGATAATTAAATTATTAAAACATTCTTGAGGATTGGGAATGAGACGCTTCCATTCTGTTACACAACAACATCTTTTTTTACCTTGGTACAAAAGTATCTCGTTGCAACACGAACCTTTGCAGACAGCACTGAGCACCACGAGGACAAGACAGGGGCAGCTCCTCTGCTTGCGGCATACAAGGACGGGTTTCCACTCCACTTCTATCAGGACTACCAAAGAGTCAGACCCATCATCCCTTGAAGCTGCCTATTGAGTTTCATGGCGTTGCCATGGAAAAAAACTTCCACCATGAGAAATTTTTCAAACATGATGAAAGGTTGAGAATGCTACTTACAGTCCGTGCATAGGACAGTCAGTGCGAAGGACAGTTGCACAAGCTTTTTGGCTCCACACACAACACTTCAAGAGTAGGTTCTACAATTTTGGAATGCGAGCTTAGGTTACTCCATCAAATCAAACACGTAACAGATAAATGATTTTAAAAAAAACACTTATAATACAGCCTTGCACGAGCAATGAGCAGTAATGTTAAATTTCAAATGCAGATCTGAGACTCACCCCCGCACAGACTCCTTTGCTTTTATTCAGCCGGTTGAGATTTAGCTGCTCGTGTGGCAACGGAAAAGAACGTTATAAATGCTTTACAAGCACTCCGCCACATCAATTCTCTCTCAGCTGGTAGAGTGTTAGACTCTTGGTCATGCATGACCAGGTTTGATTCTGCGCTGAAACTTTTTTTTCTCTCTTTTTTCGAGAGGTTGTGGGTTCAAACCCGACCTGGTTTTCTAAAATGTTTTTGTGTGTGTGTGTTTTCCCCCTCTTTTCTCGAGAGCTTGCGGGTTCGAACCCGATTAAAAAAATTAATTTAATGCCAAATTCTGGAGGTTCAGCGCCAGCGGTTTTTATCTGTCTGTCAGTCTGTCTGTCCCGACTTAACGGCGGATATCTCAGAAACTACTGGACGGATTTCCTTGACATTTTGCACACTAACTGGAAGTTAGGTCCGATTGAATGTATCAAATTTTCAGAATCGAGGCTTGAAAAGAAAGTGGTTTTTAAGGTCGTAAACTCGAAAGCACCTCCCTAAATAGTCGATTGATGGAATGGCAAAATTGCAAAATGTGTGACGTCATCAATACCGTGACGTAATTTATTGTGTGTGTATGTCTCTCCCGACGTAACGGCTGATTTCTCAAAAAGTACTGGACGGATTTCCTTGACATTTTGCACACTTACTGGAAGTTAGGTCCGATTGAATGTACCAAATTTTGAGAATCAAGGTTTAAAAAGAAAGTGATTTATTTAGGTTGTAAACTCGAAACAACACCCCCACCCCCAAAATCCATTGATGGAATGGCGAAATCTCCCTCCACGGCCACGCCCCTTTCTCGCTATAGCTCGCGTGATAACACATGCAGGCGGGAAAATGGCTTCCACATGAATGCAAACTGACTCGTTGCGTTGTATTCCGGACAGCATTTGTGTCTCATTTTTGCCAGACAGTGAAAATATTTCTCAGACTGTGATAGTCAGGGGGATGAATAAATACTACTCATTGCCCTCAAGGTTTACTGGAGGTCCTACAGACTTTATTAGACGTTTTTGTAGTTCGCCGCACTTCCTGCCGCCGGCTGCCGGCCCGACTCTTCGCAGGGCTAAATCTTTTTGTTCTTAGTTTCCAACGACCTGCTCGGTCCACATAAGGTCAGTTTATGATTGCTTGTATTATAAAGCAGGGAACATCTTTTTAATGTTGCACTAGTCTTGTCGTGTTGGTGCCTAAGTTAGTGATTTTGAGTGCACATGGTTAGTTCATTTCGATTTGTCTCCGCCATATGCTTTGTGCTATTTCCCACTCTTTGAGTTTATTGTACTTGGGTGGCGTAGTGGATAGCACTTTCGGTAATTTTTACGCTACCAGCGGAAATTGTGTCAAATAAATCCAAACTGCTTACTAATTTCAAATTATTTTTAAATATGGAAATACGTTGAAAGCAAGTATTTAGCTCCCCTTTTTGTTTGCTGTTTTTTTTTCAGTTTTTCACCACTACAGCACTATGACATGCAAGATGACGATAGCGTCCATGCCGTTCTGCAAATAAATGATCTGACCCAGATTATTGGTGCGACATGCTTGTTTTTGTGCTCGGTGACACTCTCTGTACTCTCACCCCGTATATATGTTGAGAACAAAGGCAGATCACGTTCTGTAAACATGGCAATAGTCTGGCATAGTTGTGCGGTGAAAGAGAGAAAACGAGTGTCGTGGAATCGAAATTCGTTACAATGTAATTTTTGTTAATATTCACAAATTCACATTGATACAAGTTGCTCAAAATAAATCTTTCGCACACTCCGCAGTTCGCATAGCAGCCATAATAAAGTAAAGAGAAACAAGAAGGGCAAAGCCCATACGACTCACATGCTTGACCTTGACCTTTATATGACCTTGACCTTCAGGTGACCTTCAAGGTCAAGGTCAAACAACTAAACCTACCAATGACATCATACACAAAGAAATGCTTTACACATTTTTCCTACCAAAATACATGTGACCTTGACCCAAGGTCAAGGTCATGCAACACAAAGCTGTTAATTCAAGACATAGGAAGCACAATGGTGCTTATTGGCACTTTCTACCATGAGATATAGTCACTTTTAGTGGTTCACTATGCCATTTTGGTCACATTTCATAAGGGTCAAAGTGACCTTGACCTTGATGATATGTGAACAAATGTGACTCATGATAAAAGTATAACATGTGCCCCACATAGTTGTTAAGTTTGAAACAGTTATCTTTCATAGTTCAGGATCAAGGTCACTTCAAAATATGTATACAATCCACCTTTGAAGAGCTCCTGTGACCTTGACCTTGAAGCAAGGTCAACCAAACTAGTATCAAAAGATAGGGCTTGCTTTGACCTATATACCACTTGTAGCTAAGGTCGCCATTCTCAATAACGTGGGAGAAAATTGGGAAAATGTGAAAAATGACTGTTTTTGAGACCACATTTATGGCTCCTGTGACCTTGACCTTGAAGCAAGGTTAAGTCACTATGTATGTGTTTTGAGGCCTTGTCATCATACACCATCATGTCACATTTGGTGTTGATAGACTTAATAGTCTCCGAGAAAAATCCAACGTTTAAGTTTTTTACGCCCGGACGGATGGACGGACGGACGGACGGACGGACGACACGGCTGAGTACATAGACTCACTTTTGCTTCGCATGTGAGTCAACAATTGGCCCACAAAAGTCGGGGTTGTTCTTCTCCTTTCGCCTGGTCACTGCCAAGTTCTTGAAGCAAGAGACAGTTACATGGACGTCTGCGATATTGAACGTGGAGTTCGGTATATATTACCGGAATCCAGCGGATTTCGGTATTTACAATGTAAACAACGAAATCCAAGGTGGATTTCGATATTTATTTACCGAAATCCGCGGATTTCGATGTTTAGATTGTAAATACCGAAATCCACTGTATTCCGGTAAATAAATACCGAAATCGGCGGATTTGGGTATTTAATACTTTATTTACCGAAATCCACGGAATCCAAGCTTGATTCCAGTGGATTCCGGTGGATTCCTGTGGATTCCGGTGGATTCCGGTTGGATTCCGGTGGATTCCGGTTGGATTCCGGTGGATTCCGTGGAATCCGGTGGATTCCGGTAAAAAGATTGGCCCACGTATAAGTAGTCTGTATTATTATTATTATTATTATTATTATTATTATTATTATTATTATTATTATTATTATTATTATTATTATTATTAATATTATTATTATTGTTATTATTATTATTATTATTATTATTATTATTATTATTATTATTATTATTATTATTATTATTATTATTATTATTATTATTATTATTATTATTATTGTGCGTGAATGAGTATGAATGTTGCAATGCACATGTCTGGGTTGAACATCTATAATACACCTCCTCCTCTGTGTGACTGTGTGAGTGTTATTTCAGCGTCTATGACATGCCAAAGTAAAACAAAACATGCCATAATGGGAGCTTCCTGAACCTATCCATCATGTTTAAAATATATGGTCGATTGTTTCCTGGGCCGATAGCTTGCAAGGGGGTTTAGGGAAAAGAACGTTATAAATGCTTTACAAACACCCCGTCATGTCAATTCTCTAATGGCTCAGCTGGTAGAGCGTTGGACTCTTGGTCATGCATGACCAGGTTCGATTCTGTGCTGAAACTTTTTTCTCTCTCTTTTTTCGAGAGGTTGTGGGTTCGAATCCGACTTGGTTTTTTGTGTTTTTGTGTGTGTGTGTTTTTCCCCCCTCTTTTCTCGAGAGGTTGCGGGTTCGAACCCGATCTTTTTTTAATTTTTCTATGCCAAAACCTGGAGGTTCAGCGCAAGCAGTTTTTATATATTCATACTCACACGGAGGGGAAGGTGCATCATAGATGTTCACCTTATATATTCATACTCATGAGAAAACCCATCACTCGCATTTTCATTGGAAGATATTTATTATCACGGCGACTTTGGCGCCCAACCTAAGAGTGTCGGTATGGGTTAATTTTGTAACTGATTTTGACTTTTTACCGGGAATTTATATTTTACAGCTGAATTTTTCAATAACCTTCTTAGTGTACGAGAGAACGGCTCAGAGTTTATGAGGAATTCAATCAGAAAGAAGGAACACACTTTTGTTGCCGTTACATCACCGCGTTAATGAATATCGCCCAATTAATATTCGAGTCAGTTGTTCTCACAATGGCAGGATTTCTCACGTGACAGCAGCACAAAAGTTGACCAGGCCCTACGGCTCTCAGTGTTTCCAGGAATGATTAAGTCACTTGTCTACACTAAACCAGGAAACCTTTACCCAGCACTGGTTCTACAGACAACCTCTGAATGTGCATACGCTGCAATGGTGAACTGTAAGAAAAGTGTGCCTCCATTTTCCAGACGAACAGAAATAAATCGACATTCCGAGTTGCCGAACGATTCCCAGACATTACCTTATTGTGTATTTTGTGCAGCATCATGGCAATTTCAGTCTTTCATCATACTGATCTCCTTTATAACAAACACTTCCCACCCTGTACAGGGTGGGAACAAGTCTCATTTACCCCCAGGTCCGTAGAACGTGTTGCGGAAGGTGGCATTGGTGAGAAAGGCGGGCGTGAGGTGGATGTACTGTCCGGGCTCCCCGCACTGCCCAGGCTGGAAGGTGTAGGGCGTGTCTCCGTACAGCGGACTGGCCTCGTCCACTCGCACCTGGGCCATGGCCACACTCTCGTCCTGCCTGGACGCCCAATCCGCCTGCCTTGTCCAGCTCCTGGGCACCCGAATCTTCACGGACCGGAGGTAAGCCATCCGTTTGGTGGCGGTGTACAGGTAGGAAGACGCGGAGGTGAAGATGGCCTTGAACACAGAGCAGTCAGTATTTGCCAAGTGTCAAGTGCTGCGAGTCTTGTCCCAGCAAGCCTAACATGCCTATCGGTCTGTAAGTGCAACATGTTAACATTTTCAGAGGTTTTAGTATTCTAGGGCCTAAAATTAAATAGGCCCAAGATCCTGCAGTTTCAGATACCATAATAGTCCGCATAGTTGAGTGTGTGTGGATGTAATACATGTCTTCCACTCAACGCGTCTGCTTATCATGCTGTTTCCATTTCTCTACGTCCATAGCTCTTGTCTTTTTCTGTCTAATCTGTGTACGTCTGTCTGTCTGTCCGTCCGTCCGTCCGTCCGTCCGTCCGTCCGTCCGTCAGTCAGTCAGTCAGTCCGTCCGTCCGTCCCTCCCTCCCTCCCTGCCTCCCTCCCTCCTTCCCTCCCTCCCTCCCTCCCTCCCTCTCTCTCTCTCTCTCTCTCTCTCTCTCTCTCTCTCTCTCTCTCACTCTCTGCTTATCATGCTGTGTTTCCATATCTCTACGTCCATAGCTCTCGTCCATTTCTGTCTAATCTGTGCACGTCTGTCTGTCAGTCTGTCGTTTGTCTGATCTGTCTGTCTGTCTGTCTATCTGTCTGTATGTCTGGCTCTCCGTCCGACCGTCAGTCCCTCCTTCCCTCCCCCCCCTTTCTTCCTCTCTCTCTCTCTCTCTCTCTCTCTCTCTCTCTCTCTCTCTCTCTCTCTCTCTCTCTCTCTCTCTCCCTCAAATTACAGAGGTATATCACTGCTTAGTGTCATTAGTAAATTATTTTCGTCAATATTGACAAATCGTCTGCAAAACTGGGTTTAAGACAACAGCAAAGTATGTGTCGAACAAGCTGGTTTTCGTAGAGAACACTCAACTGTTGATCATATTTTTACACTACATGCCATGATAACCAAGTTTGTATACGGTGGCAGAAGAGGAAAGCTGTATGTAGCATTCGTTGATTATCTAAAAGCTTTCGATACTGTGAATCGCCAAAGTCTCCAGACGGTGTTAGCAAAATTGGGTATTTCTACAAAGCTGATTAAAATGATGAAAGCAATGTACGATAAAGTTCAGGCGTGCGTCCGGTGGAATGGTAGCAGGTCAGATTTCTTTTACTGTCCTGCCGGAACAAAACAGGGCGCCTTAGAGAGCCCGGTTTTATTTTCACTACTCATCACTTTCGTCGTTGATTTTGTTCGAAAGCATGGTAAACATGGGGTTCAGATGCAAAAAGGGCAGAGAGAGATCTTTTTCCTTATATATGCGGATGACATAGCATTACTATCCACCTCTCCTGTGGGTTTGCAAACCCAAATAAACAACCTTGCTTGCGCGTCCCAAAAGGTTGGTCTGAGAATCAACACAGAAAAAACGAAGGTCATGGATTTTCGTCGAGGAGGCTTTCTGGGCCGGGGAGAAAAATGGTTCCTTCAGGGAACTCAGCTTGAAGTAGTAAACTCCATTAAATATCTTGGCTACACCTTTACTACGAAGTTATCAGAAAACGTAGCTCTTGACAAAAGCAAAGCAGAAGATCGCCTCTCTGCTCAAGATGATGTGGGCATTGCACAGCCGTAAGCCTGGTATATTTTTCAAATTATTCGATGCGCAGGTTAATAATAATAATAATACAGACTATTTATAACGCACATACCTTCCCTAATAGCAAGCTCATGGCGTGTACAATGATAAAGTCTACACTCATACAAAACATTCTAACACTCACATACTATACAATTGAAATAAAAAGAACAATTAAATACAATACAATTAATTAAGTAGCAGGCAAAACACGAAACATAAAAGAGGCGCCTTCACTGCTCGTCAGTAAAGACTGACCGGAACAGGTGTGTCTTGAGGGAGGTTTTGAACTGGGACATGGAATTAGAGTGACGGACAGGGAAAGGTAGGCTATTCCATGTTACAGGGCCGATGTAGGAAAAAGCTCGCTGTCCTTGGGTTATCTTTTTGCGACGGGGGACATTTAACGTTTTGGTGTCTGCAGCTGAACGGTTATTTCTAGCGGGGATGTAGACAGTGAGAATTTCTTTGAGTGCGTGTGGTGCAGTTTGATTGAAGAAGTTGAAACACATAATGGCTAGCTTATACTCTATCCTCTGAGCGACGGGGAGCCAATGCAGTGCACGAAGGAGTTTGGATGTGGGAGTTCTCTTGGGACATCTAAAGATTAATCTAGCAGCAGTGTTTTGGACTTTTTGCAGTTTGTTTAGCAGAGTGCCAGGAATGCCGGCAAGAAGAGAATTTCCATAATCAAGACGGGACAGAACAAGGGAAGTGACAAGGGTTTGAGTGGCCTGTTGTGAAAGATAGTGACGAATAGTGCCAATTTTCCTTAACTCGTAGTAAGCTAACTGGCAAACTTTGTTCACATGAACTCTCATAGAAAGATCATCATCGAACATGACACCTAAGTTCCTAACAGACTTTGAGAATTCTATCTCACTCTGGCCTATGGTTAGTTTCAGGGCCTGATCGAATTCGCCTCTACCGCCAACCAGGAGAGCTTCGGTCTTTGAATCATTAAGTTTGAGTTTGTTCTGTGTCATCCACTGTTTCACATCAGAAATACAAAGTTCACTTGCAGAGAGAAGAAGTTGGATTTGACTGGGATGAGTGGAGTTGTAGAGTTGCGTGTCATCAGCAAATTCACTGTGAGAGAATGAACGACTGTCAATTACGTTGGAAAGTGGTTGGGTGTACAGTAGAAACAGCAGAGGACCCAGAACCGAGCCCTGTGGGACTCCGTAATTTAGCGGGGCAGGATCAGAAGCTATACCCTGGATCAAAACAGTCTGCCTACGTTCTGAGATATATGATTTCAGGAAGGAGAGTGCTGTGTTGTCAATGCCAAAAACATGTCTTAGACGGGAGAGAAGAATTCCATGATCTATTGTGTCAAACGCAGCACTCAAATCTAACAACGCGAGAAGGGAAACTTTGGAATCATCAGATGCGACAAGGAGGTCGTTTAGAACACAGAGCAGAGCTGTTTCGGTGGAATGGTGAGCACGGTACGCCGACTGAAAACGAGCCAAAAGATCATACTTGGACACGTGCTCTAACAACTGCTGCAAAGCTAATTTCTCTAACAGTTTTGAAAGAAAGGAAAGGTTGGAGACTGGCCTGTAATTGCTAAGCTTGTTTGGATCCAGGTCTTGCTTCTTCAGAAGTGGCTTGACTAAAGCTTGTTTGAAAACACTGGGGAAGGTGCCAGACTGGAAGCAATCATTGATTATTTGTGTCAGAACAGGCAGAATGTCATCAATGCACTCAAGTAAGAGGGATGTGGGAACAGGGTCAAGGTCACAGGAGGTAGGGGTCATACTACGGATGGTCTTAAGGACTACACTAGCCTCAACCGAGCTGAACTGAAGAAGGGGAGTACCACTGAAGGATACTGGGTCTTCGCTAGCACCTGTACCAGCAGACATGTCAACGTTGCTTCGTATGTCAGACACTTTGGACACAAAGAAGTCACAAAATTTCTGAGGTAGAGATGACAGTGGGGAGGAAGGGAGGGCGGTACAACGGGTCTTGTTCATGAGTTTGTTTGTGATGGAAAACAACTGCCTACAAGTGGTAGACGCAACTATCTTTGCGTTGAAATACACTGTCTTAGCCTTAGCTACGAGACGATTGATCTTGTGTTTGACGGAGCTGAACATTTCTTTGTGAACGACTAACCCAGAACGCAGCCACTGTCGCTCAGCTTGACGCTTTTCCTGCTTCAAAGCTCGGAGTTCGGACTGAAAGAGCAATCCAGTGTTGAAAGGGCTCATCTGTTTGCATGCAAGCGTTTCTTAAATGTCCATTCAAAGACGCCGAATAATTTGGTTTATGGCGAAACTGGAAGATTTCCACTTATGGAAAATAGCACAATAAGAGCCATTAAGTACTGGTTTAGAATACAGAAAATGCCTCAGGACAGATAACCTAGACAAGCACTTCTAATGTTGGAAGGTACATCAATTCCTGATGAGATGAATTGGTTAAAGTTTGTCAGAGATTGTTTATGCAAGTCAGGGTTTGCCTTTGTTTGGTTAAATCGAGGTATAGAGAACGAAAAGGGCTTCCTGAAAAAAATTAAAAGTCAGGCTACAAGACTGCTTCACACAGAATTGGCACAGTAAAATAAATGATAGCCAGCGTTTTCTATTATACAGTGTCCTTAAAGACTCGTTTGATTGTGAAAAGTACCTGAGTAACTTAGAAATAGGAAAGTTTAGAGACGCTTTTGTACGCTTCAGATTAGGTGTAAGTGGTTTGCGCACTCATCAAGCGTTTGGTGGAGATGATACGCAATGTCCATTCTGTATAGACCAAGTAGAAGACGAACCTCACTTTCTGCTAGAATGTGGTATCTATCAGGATCTCAGAGAGAAGTACATAGAAAGATATAGTCAATATATAAATTCAAGAAGTTTCACATTTTTGATCGATGGGCGAGGATATATCAAAACAAAAAATACTGCAATGTTTATTCACTATGCGCTGAAACGTCGCCTTCAGCGCCTCCAAGAAGGGGAGTAAAGAGCATATCGAAAAATGCCCCCCCCCCCCCCGGTTAATCTTTCCATAAATAACTGCTAGTGTATCTATAGTAGGCCCAAGTGACAAGGAAAAGCTCCCAACAGCTCGTGTTCCCAAAACCCCCAACCCCTTCCCAACAACCCTTACCTGATGTCCTGTGTTCCAGAGAAAGATATTAAAGTATAGTTATTTTCCTTCTACCATCATGTAATCACTCCAAATTTACTGTCCATTCCAGAATGTGTTTGTAAATTCTGTAAAGATTGTTCTGGGCCGTCGGCCTCGCAATAAAGATATCAAATCTCAAATCTCAAATCTCTCTCTCTCTCTCTCTCTCTCTCTCTCTATCTCTTTCTCCCCTCTCTTCGGTAGCGCCGGGTGTCACAGGATTCTTACACGAACAGTTAACGTACTCAGGAACCTGGGATTCATTCACCAGCTGACGGTTATTAATGGACGTGCGATGGTGATAGTGTCATTTCCTAGACCGTAGAGTATCCTAAAATGCAGAGCGTTACCTACTTGCATATAAATAACATGAAATGTTCGCCCGCCAAATCTTGTTTTCTTGTCTGTGATAGTCAACTACATTTTTCTATACTGGGATTTTCAGTACCCTCTAACAAAGGTATTTAAAAAATCCACAAAGAAGAAATATTGCACAACACTGTGATAATTTATATTATGAGATATTAAGACAATCTGTCATTAGTTTGTGTCATACTTCTTGTTTTGAAACTTCTGTGGGTGTCGCGTTTCTAAAAAAGAAGGGCAAAGCCCATACGACTCACATGCTTGACCTTGACCTTTATATGAACTTGACCTTCAGGTGACATTCAAGGTCAAGGTCAAACAACTAAACCTACCAATGACATCATACACTAAGAAATGCTTTAAACATTTTTCCTACCAAAACACATGTGACCTTGACCCAAGGTCAAGGTCATCCAAGGTCATGCAACACAAAGCTGTTAATTCAAGACATAGGAAGCACAATGGTGATTATTGGCACTTTCTACCATGAGATATGGTCGCTTTTAGTGGTTCACTACCCCATTTTGGTCACATTTCATAAAGGTCAAAGTGACCTTGACCTTGATGATATGTGACCAAATGTGTCTCATGATGAAAGTATAACATGTGCCCCACATAATTATTAAGTTTGAAACAGTTATCTTCCATAGTTCAGGGTCAGGGTCACTTCAAAATGTGTATACAATCCAACTTTGAAGAGCTCCTGTGACCTTGACCTTAAAGCAAGATCAACCAAACTGGTATCAAAAGATAGGGCTTACATTGCCCTATATACCATATATAGGTCAGGTATCCAATCTAAAAAACTTCAGAGAAAATTGACAAAAAGTGAAAAATGACTGTTTTTTAGACAACATTTATGGCCCCTGCGACCTTGACCTTGAAGCAAGGACAAGTCACTATGTATGTTTTTTGAGGCCTTGTCATCATACACCATCATGCCACATTTGGTATTGATAGACTTAATAGTCTCCGAGAAAAATCCAACGTTAAAGTTTTCGGACGCCCGGACGCCTGGACGCCCGAACGCTCGAACGGACGAAAAGGGTGAGTACATAGACTCACTTTTGCTTCGCATGTGAATCAAAAAGTATCTCAACGGCTTCGTTGGTAATGCATCGCCATGGATGAGAGAGCAGGCCATGGAGGAGTTTGCCCAGTCCACGGGCCATGTAAAGAGCTACGTTGCAACGAGAACCTATGCACCTGGATTGACGAAGGCCCAGAGAAAAAGCGTCTACACATTTGCCAAATGATACGTCCTTGATGGTGTGTATTAAGTGATTAGCACATATCTAAATAATTCACTATTATAAGTGGCACTGGAAACTTCACATCACGCATGTGTTGAGTGATGTTTACACTGGCTAGGTCAATTAAATTACTTAATGAATGGGTGAGTTAAATTTCCATAAGAGCGAGCCAAAATCTATTTTTTATGTACGGTTTCCCAAGTCATTCGGCGATTCACCTCTTAAAAATCGCTGTAGTAGGGAGATGCGACTGGTGTATTCAATCCACAGGTGGATTAATCGTACTTAAAATAGATTCAATTCAAAGATATTTAAAATATCAAAATGAATGCAAACAGGATTCATTTAAACATTTCCACTCACATACATCTGCCTTTGCATGTCTTCACAGGTGAAACTTTGTTCCTGGAGGGTGAGAAAGGTCGAAGAAAAGCGGTGACCAGTGGCTAAAAGGTTGAAGAAATATTGCATCAGTACCATGCCAGTGCTTTGGGGGGGGGGGGGGGGGGGGGGGGGGCGGGGGCCCAGTGGCATCACCAACATCTACAAGAAGATAGCTCTTAAGTACTGCACCAATTGCTTACTTATTATTTGTTCTCAAAACGAAATATGGGTTTTCATCGTTTTCTTTCACCGTATTACCCGATCAAATGGTATTTTCCTCTTTAAATATTTGTGTGATTACACGCAGCAAAGACAAAAATCTTTGGGTCCGAGATTGCACGAAAAGCTCACCGTAACAGCCAGCTATTCACAGTTAAGATAACAAGAGTAGGCGGGGAAAAGTCATCTCTGCGGGGCATTGTCCAATCACAAGATTTGGCAGATGAACACGTCTTGTCCCTCCAGGTTTACTGGAGATCCTACAGACTTTATCCCTCCAGGTTTACTGGAGGTCCTACAGACTTTATCTGTCTGTCTCTGTGTGTGTGTGTGTGTGTGTGTGTGTGTGTGTGTGTGTGTGTGTGTGTGTGTGTGTCTGTCCCGACTTAACGGCTGATATCTCAAAAACTACTCGACGGATTTCCTTGACATTTTTTGCACACTTACTGGAATTTAGGTCCGATTGAATGTATCAAATTTTCAGAGTCGAGGCTTGAAAAGAAAGTGATTTTTTAAGGTCGTAAACTCGAAAGCACCTCCCTAATATGTCAATTGACGGAATGGCGAAATGCAAAATGTGTGACGTCATCAATAACGTGACGTAATTTTATCTGTATGTCTGTCTGTCTGTCCCGACTTAACGGCTGATTTCTCAAAAACTACTGGACGGATTTCCTTGACATTTTGCACACTTACTGGAAGTTAGGTCCGATTGAATGTATCAAATTTTCAGAATCGAGGTTTGAAAAGAAAGTGATTTATTTAGGTCGTAAACTCGAAAACACCCCCCCCTGAAATGTCAGTTGACGGAATGGCGATAATATTTCGCCTTTTCCTTCACTCCCGTCACCAGCAGCGTTTCTCCCACGCTGTACGAGCGCTCACCAATTACATAAATAGTTTTCGTGATCCTCCCCAGAAGAAAAAAATCGCCTTTGCTTAAAAAAATACCATTTTACAGTCAAAATTGTCCACCCGCGCGGCCGGTCCGAACCTTCGAACAGCCACTCTGTCTGAGCGCAACAACTTGGTAGTCTGTTCGCGTGGCCTAATGGCAGTGAATCAATATTAAACTTGGCAGAAATAGACCTTGAGTATCCTAAAATGTACAAGACCACTCAAATTTCATGAACTATCATCCATTTTTCTACAATTTACAGTGCAAAATACGAAGCGAGGGAGTTTACGGAAAAGAACGTTATAATTGCTTTACAAACACGTAGTAACGTCAGTTGCCGAATGGCTCAGATGGTAAAGCGTTGGACTATTGTAACGTTAGGTCATGCAAGAACGGGTTTGAATCCGCGCTGAAAACATTTTTCCCCTCTTTTTTCGAGAGGTTGCTGGCTCGAACCCGACCTCTTTTTGTGGTTTTGTGTGTGTTTTTCCCCCCTCCTTTCTTGAGAGGTTGCGGGTTCGAACCCAATCTTCTTTTTTTTTAGTTCCAAAACCTGGAGGTTCAGCGCCAGCGGTTTTTATCTGTGTGTCAGTCTGTCTGTCAGTCCCGACTTAACGGCTGATTTCTCAAAAATTACTAGACGGATTTCCTTGACATTTTGCACACTTACTGGAAGTTAGGTCCGATTGAATGTATCAAATTTCAGAATCGAGGTTTGAAAAGAAAGTGATTTTTTAAGGTCGTAAACTCGAAAACACCCCCCTAAATAAGCAATTGACGGAATGGCGAAATGCAAAATGTGTGACGTCATCAATAACGTGACCTAATTGTATCTGTATGTCTGTGTGTCTGTCCCGAATTAACGGCTGATTTCTCCAAAACTGCTGGACGGATTTCCTTGACATTTTGCACACTTACTGAAAGTTAGGTGCGATTGAATGTATCAAATTTTCAGAATCGAGGTTTGAAAACAAAGTGATTTATTTAGGTTGTAGACTCCAAACACCCCCCCCCCTCCCTAAAATGTCATTTGATGGAATGGCGAAATGTGTGGCCTAATCAAAATCGAGTCAAACAGAGTTATGTTTTCCTCAGTTCAGTTCGTTTCAGTCTCTTAACCCTGAGATGGGTTGTTGAGGCACCACTGATGACTTTCGGACAGTCTTCCTCCATCGATCTCTATCCTCTGTGGCTCGCTGTGAGTCAGCAAAGGTCAAGCTTGTCCACTCTTTGATGTTGTCTTCCCATCTCTTTCTCTGCCTGCCTCTCCTTCTCCCACCTGGTACGGTACCTTGCAGGATGGTCTTGGCCAGCCCACTGCCTCTTGACACGTGACCGTACCACTTTAGCTTTCTGCTTTACATGATAGAGAGCAGGTCTTCGTGCTGTCCAATTGCTCTCCTGATCCTGTTGCTGACTTCCTCATTCGTGACATGGTCTTTATATGAGATGTTCAAAATCTTGCGGTAGCAAAACAATGGCTTCTTCTGTATGTTGAACGTCTACCAGCAGATGCAAAAAAGCGGTACTACGAGAAGATTATTGACATTGATGGGTTAGATCCGTATGAACTACCAAGGGGGTTTACGGAAAAGAACGTTATAAATGTTTTACAAACACTCAGCCATATCAGTTTTCTATGGCACATTTGGTAGAGCATTGAAATCTTGGTCATGTGTGATCAGGTACGATTCTGCGCTGAAACTTGTTTCTTCTCTCTTTTCTCGAGAGGTTGCGGGTTCGAACCCGATTTTTTTAAATGCCAAAACCTGGAGGTTCTGGTTTTTATTATTAATATGCAAGTAGGTCATGCTCTACGGTTTAGGATACTCTTCGGTCTAGGATATGACAATAGCACAGGTACTTGCACTTTTCTCTCCGCTCACGGATATAGTATAATTGACTTCTGTCTGATGGCGGGTGACAACACCAACTGTTTTCTCGATCTTGTCATTGCTGACCAGGTCGAAAGCAAACACATGCTCTTAAAAATCACGGTCAGTTCTTCAGATGACCAAATGCGCAGACAGTTACCCAAAGCAGTGTACATCTCCCAATTAAGGTGGGATATTGACAAAGCAAACTTATTCCATCAGAATATCCAAACCCCTCAGTTCGCACAAAGATTAGAGGATGCATCTGACTGTATCGCCACTTCCATAGAAGCAGCGCCCCAACGGTTCAGTTCTACCGTTTCATCCTGCGGAGATTGCATGAGGAAAGACATCCTGGTCAGCAACTCTGTCTTCCCGAAAAGACGATTGCGTTGGTTTGATCAAGAGTTTCGTGATGCAAGAAAAGGAAACCAAAATTGCTTTGATCAAATACAGAAGGTGCAGATCCCTCGCAAACAAAACTAAGTATGTAAGCACCAGATATATACACACACATATCAAACGTAAGAAGAAAAGAAGCCATGTTCTATCTACCCGGAGCATTCTTGATGATAACCTAAGGATTCAAGAACATTTTGAACAATAGTAAGACACGCCACGACCAGATCACCTCCTCATGTCGACCTCGACGCGAGTACGCGGATAGCCCACTTTAAAAATTTGTTTCAACGCAATTTTAATGCTTTTATTGAAAAAATAATACTCACAATGCCTGCCAAGTCCAAAGCGTTGCTGAGCTTGAAGCAATAACGTTAGAGGAAGTGAAGGTGGCCATACACAAAATCAAACCTGGGAAATTGCCAGGTCTAGACGATATCCCAGGAGAGTGCTATAAAGCAGCCTGCGACATGATAGGTCCTGTTTAACGTTCTTTTCGAAACGCAGTATTTCCCAACGGAGTGATCTCGATCGGTAATAATCCCACGCTTCAAGAAAAGATCGCGAATGGACCCCAACAATTACCGAGGTATATCTTTGCTAAGTACACTCAGCAAAATATTCTCATCCATCCTGACACGTCGTTTGTGCCTCTGATTGGAGGACCAAAATATAACACGCAATGAACAAGTTGATTTAGAATGGAATACTCGACTATTGACCACATATACTCACTGTATTCCATGATACTAAAACATGTGTATGGCAGGCGACGTGGAAAATTGTGTGTAGCCTTAATATACTATGAAAAGGCTTTCGACTCGGTGAATCAGGAAGTGCTCTGGAGTGTCCTTGAAACTTTGGGTCTCTCCACAAAGTTTATCAGGATGATACAAGCCATGCATGCCATCGTAGAATCATGTATTCGATGGGACTGGTCTCTCTCAGACTTCTTTAAATGCCCAGACGGCGTGAAACAGGCAGCCTTGGAGAGTTCGATTACTTTTGCTCTTACATGAACTTCGCGGCTGCTCATGTCCATTTGCTTGGGAAGCATGGCGTCCATCTCCTACCAGCCATAGAAGAACACTTCTTCCTTGTTTTTGCTGATGACGTTGCCCTCCTTTCTTCCACTCACAGAGGACTACAAAAATCATTAGATAACTTACTGTGTATCTAAACCATTAGGTCTGAAGATCAACGTAGACAAACAAAGGTTATGGTTTTTCGTAAGGGTGGGCACCCAGTACAAGGCGAAAAATGGTCTCTCGACAATAGATATGTTAAAAGTAGTAAACAATTATAGGTACCGTGGAATTGTTTTTTCCACTAGGTTATTAATGAATACTTGTACTGACAATATAGTCATAAAGGGGGAAAAAAGGTTGTTCATATCTTCAAGGCTTTGTGGAGCCTGCACACGTTCGATCCAAAAGCGTTCTTTAAGCTTTTCGACGCACAAGTACAGTCGACTTTGCTCTCTATGGATCAGAGCTATGGGGCCTATTGGTGATGCAGACAACATCGAACAAGAAGGGCAAAGCCCATACGACTCACATGCTTGACCTTGACCTTTTTATGACCTTGACCTTCAGGTGACTTTCAAGGTCAAGGTCAAACAACTAAACCTACCAATGACATCATAAACTAAACAAGAAGGGCAAAGCCCATACAACTCACATGCTTGACCTTGACCTTTATATGACCTTGATCTTCAGGTGACCTTCAAATTCAAGGTCAAACAAGAAGGGCAAAGCCCATATGACTCACATGCTTGACCTTGACCTTTATATGACCTTGACATTCAGGTGACCTTCAAGGTCAAGGTCAAATAACTAAACCTACCAATGACATCATACACTAAGAATGCTTTACACATATTTCCTACCAAAATACATGTGACCTTGACCCAAGGTCAAGGTCATCCAAGGTCATGCAACACAAAGCTATTAATTCAAGACATAGGAAGCACAATGGTGCTTATTGGCTTTTTCTACCATGAGATATGGTCACTTTTAGTGGTTCACTACCCCATTTTGGTCACATTTCATAAGGGTCAAAGTGACCTTGACCTTGATGATATGTGACCAAATGTGTGTTATGATGAAATTATAACATGTGCCCCACATAATTATTAAGTTTGAAACAGTTATCTTCCATAGTTCAGGGTCAAGGTCACTTCAAAATATGTATACAATCCAACTTTGAAGAGCTCCTGTGACCTTGACCTTGAAGCAAGGTCAACCAAACTGGTATCAAAAGATAGGGATTACGTTGCCCTATATACCACATATAGGTCAGGTATCCAGTCTCAAAACCTTCAGAGAAAATAGAGAAAATGTGAAAAATGACTGTTTTTTAGACAACATTTATGGCCCCTGCGACCTTGACCTTGAAGCAAGGACAAGTCACTGTGTAGGTTTTTTGAGGCCTTATCATCATACACCATCATGCTACATTTGGTATTGATAGACTTAATAATCTCCGAGAAAAATCCAACGTTAAAGTTTTCGGACGCCCGGACGCCCGGACGCCCGGACGCCCGGACGCCCAGACGGACGAAACGGGTGAGTACATAGACTCACTTTTGCTTCGCATGTGAGTCAACAACTAAACCTACCAATGACATCATACACTAAGAAATGCTTTACACATTTTTCCTACCAAAATGCATGTGACTTTGACCCAAGGCCAAGGTCAAGGTCATCCAAGGTCATGCAAAACAAAGCTGTTAATTCAAGACATAGGAAGCACAATGGTGCTTATTGGCACTTTCTACCATGTTTTTTGAGGCCTTGTCATCATACACCATCATGCCACATTTGGAATTGATAGACTTAATAGACTCCGAGAAAAATCCAACGTTAAAGTTTTCGGACACCCGGATGATCGGACGCCCGGACGCCCGGACGCCCGGACGGACGAAACGGGTGAGTACATACACTCACTTTTGCTTCGCATGTGAGTCAAAAAGTGCACACTTTTGCCTGCAAGAAAATATTCGGGTTAGACATACGGACACCAAATTACATGGTCTATGGAGATCTAGGTAGATACCCTGTGTGTCATACATCCCCAGGGCTGTCAAATACTGGCTTAGGCTCTCCACATGGTCATCCACTCGACTCCCCAAACAGGCATATCTTATGTTGAAAAACTCCAATTATACACATAAACGTAACTGAGTTGAACATATCAAAACCTGACTTTGAATTTATTATGGTTAAACAAAGGAGTTACAAAAAAGGGCCTTTTCAAACCAATTCAAGTACAGACTAAAAAACTGCTTTTACCAAATATGTCACGAAAAATGTACAACTAGTGCCAGATACCACTGGTATTCAATACTCATAGATCACTTTGGCATTGAAGATTATCTGTCTACTCTTTGTGGGATTCCGCTTTGGAATTAACGATTTGCAGTCAAATCGACAATATACTACCCGACAGCATTTAGACAACAAGAAGGGCAAAGCCCATACGACTCACATGCTTGACCTTGACCTTTATATGGCCTTGATCTTCAGGTGACCTTCAAGGTCAAGGTCAAACAACTAAACCTACCAATGACATCATACACTAAGAAATGCTTTACACATTTTTCCTACCAAAATACATGTGACCTTGACCCAAGGTCAAGGTCATCCAAGGTCATGCAACACAAAGCTGATAATTCAAGACATAGGAAGCACAATGGTGCTTATTGGCACTTTCTACCATGAGATATGGTCACTTTTAGTGGTTCACTACCCCATTTTGGTCACAGTTCATAAGGGTCAAAGTGACCTTGACCTTGATGATATGTGACCAAATGTGTCTCACGATAAAAGTATAACATGTGCCCCACATAATTATTAAGTTTGAAACAGTTATCTTCCATAGTTTCAAGGTCACTTCAAAATATGTATACAATCCAACTTTGAAGAGCTCCTATGACCTTGACCTTGAAGCAAGGTCAACCAAACTGGTATCAAAAGATAGGGCTTACGTTGCCCCATATACCATATATAGGTCAGGTATCCAATCTCAAAAACGTAAGAGAAAATAGAGAAAATGTGAAAAATGACTGTTATTTAGACAACATTTATGGCCCCTGCGACCTTGACCTTGAAGCAAGGACAAGTCACTATGTACGTTTTTTGAGGCCTTGTCATCATACACCATCATGCCACATTTGGTATTGATAGACTTAATAGTCTCCGAGAAAAATCCAACGTTAAAGTTTTCAGACGCCCGGACGCCCGGACGCCCGGACGGACGAAACGGGTGAGTACATAGACTCACTTTTGCTTCGCATGTGAGTCAAAAAGTGCGTATTGTGTACAGAAACTGATGAGGAAGAGCATTTCCTCTTATGTTGCCCTCTCTTTAGTGAACTTAGAATAAAATACATTAAGCGGCATCTAAAGAGTAATGTCTAGAAGAACTATGTTCAATGAGGAGAAGGAACAAATCCTCAAAAACAAAAAAGAGAGAGATGTGGCTATAAACATCCACTATGCATTGAGAAACAGAGAGAAGGAATTATCTAGCAAAAGTGCATTATCGCAGATTCGCTAACCGCCTGTGCAATAATGTTTGATTTCGGTTGTTTTATTTGCATTGTCACGTGTGGCAGGCGGCTTTCTCTCTTTCTCTCTCTCTCTGTCGCGGAGCGACAATAGATTGAGAGAGATTAGAAATTCGTGAGTGACGTGGGCTAGTGACGCTATGTGTAAAATCACGTGGTGTCTGACGCTTCTGATTTTTCTGGAGAGCGGAAAAAAAAATCAGTTTCACAGTGTCGGTTGGACAGCTGGGACGGTTGGAGCACGGGGCCCTAATTTGTGCCACTGGGTGGCAATATGAAGATTACGCCATCTTCATTTATCTTTTCTCGCCACTGAGGTTTGTCAAAACCGGCTTTGGGAGATCGTTCAGGGAACGACTGGCGGGAAGATTCGGATATCTTCAAAAACTCTTCGCTACTGGGGACTGAGAGAGTCGGCCGTGGGGAGAGCGCTGTGTGGGCTACCGTCAGAAAGATTCGGGTATCTGCGTGTCGCCAGCGGGAGTCTGGAAGACTGGCCTTGGGTACGCTAAGTTCTTTGGTAGAACTGGGATAAGGAATTTGCTTGCCACAGGGGCGAGGACACGGCCTGAAAAGGAAACGGTCTGAGGTACGTTTCTGTGAGTTTCTATCGCTTTGAGTGATGTGGGCGCGATGGCGGATGGAAAAGCGCGTGCATGGAGCAAATGCAGAGTGAGTGTGAAAGGAAGAGATAGTGGGTTCATTGTATTTAAATTCCTTTTCGGATAAATTCGTAAAGAATCGTATATTAGTACGTCGCCTCGTCTGTAACTGTAAAAAAGGGAATTTTCTCTTGTTTTAAGAGCTCTGTAAGTCTCATTCATGCTGTAAGCCGGGCGGGCTAGCGCGCCACGTGGTAAAAATGGCGGTTCGAATTGTGATTTCGTTTTGGGAAGAGTAACGTGTTTGTCTTCTTTGAAAGAGTTTCCACATTGAGTAGAAATGAGAGGGGGTTCCTCATTTTTGTGTGGGTCTTTTATTTCCAGGCCAAAGGGGGAAAAGGGAGAAAAGAGAGAGCTCCGGGGGGAGCACAGGGAGAGAACGGGAGTAAGCCGGGAGAGTGAGTTGACGAGCGCTTCGCCGGTTGTCTACCGCGAACGTGATCGAATTGGGCTGCAAGGCGTGCAGCGGGGACACTGTGGAGGGGTGAATTGGCTCGTGCGTCGAGCGCTACACTCCACAGTGGTCTTGAGAGCGAAGTTCGGGGATCGAGGTCGGCGGTTGCTGGGAGCAGCATTCCCTACTGGAGGACGAGCGAGGAGGCGTCGCCCTAGGAATTACCTCGATGGTGGAAGCACTGGGTGCTGGAAGCGTTTGCCACGACGGGGGAAGGATACCACGGGACGGACCTTCAGCAACGTTTCTACGGAAATACTCGGCGAGCGAGGTCGAGGACTTCTATTCCACGGAGTGAGCACAGCTTGGGAGCTGTGAGGGTTCGGGAGCATCCTCCGAGGAGGAGGCGATGCGTGTGTGCTGTGTTTAGTGTGGTGAAGTGTTCACTGGATTATATTGAGCTCAGGAGGAGGAGACTCAAATCGGGTAAGGTGTTGAACTTCTACATTTTTTTTCTCTTATTATCGAGGTTCGTCCTCGTTCGGGACACGGGGGACTGAACTCGAGTAACAGGAAGTGAGAAGTGCGTTCGGGACACGGGGGACTGAACTCGAGTAACAGGAAGTGAGAAGTGCGTTCGGAACCGCAGGGACTGGTTGGGACTGTGCTATCCATACTGTGTGACGTCACGGTTGGAGGGTCGACGTCAGCAAGAGGGGGTTTTGGATTATAAGCGGAAAAGTGACTTTGGCTATCTGGGGTGTGTGCCAAAGGGAAACGGAGTCTTTCGTGAAAAAAATAGTACTCTCTCAGTGGTTTGAGAGAGAAAGCAGTTTTTCCCAACGTTTCACGTTAGAGAGTTTTGGGTGGAACTCCGAGTGTAGTTCCAGGTTCCTGTGTGATTATAGAACACTGTGGTTAGATTGTTTGTATTTATATGCGACCACGCTCGAGTGAACTTGCTTCACTCTAGCGTTGTCAACCCCTTAGTTTTGATTTGTTTGGCCTGCGGCGTTTGTTGACATTTTTTCGTCTGTTTGACTTTGCTCATCTAGTACAGCCGCCCACGTTCGAGAGTATCACTACTCTCGAGAGTGTCACATCGAATTAAATTTCATTTGTTGACCTTATCCCTGCTCAGTGTCCTTTATTGTTGTTGTTTGCATTTATTTCCTACTTATATAGAGCTTCCCAGCTTATGATGGTAGGGTTTAGCTTGTAAACCCCTACTGGGTGTAACTCTCCATTAGTGATTCGATTATTCTTTTGGGGAGAAGGGCAAAACACCTAGTAAAACGCGACACTCTCTCTCGGAGAGTCCATGCCACCTTGGGCCGAATCCTTGGAGAGAAAAATTGCACATGTCACTATGAATTGCTGTTGTATTATAAATCTTGTCGTGTATCTAAATCCATCTTTTACTGTTTTGCATATTTTGACGTCTGAAATGGGTCATCAGCCTGAATAAAAGCTTATCAATCTCTCTCTCTCTCTCTCTCTCTCTCTCTCTCTCTCTCTCTCTCTCTCTCTCTCTCTCTCTCTCTCTCTCTCTCTCTCTCTCTCTCTCCCTCCTTCCACTCACCCACCCACCTGTCTGTTTGTCTGTCTGTCTCCCTCCCTCCTCCGCCCCCCCCCCCCCATCTCTCTCTCTCTCTCTCTCTCTCTCTCTCTGTGTGTGTCTCTGCCTCTCTGCCTGTCTGCCTGCCTCTCTCTCATTCTCTCTCTATCACTGAAGAAAGACGCGTTTGTTGCATCGTCAAATCAGAATACCGAGTGACTGGAGAAATACCGCGCAGTGGATGATGATGTTTGACGACAACCTTCCTGACGTGCTCCGGAACGCGGTGAGAGACATTGCGAGCACACATCGTTTCCAGAATTGGGCAATTGATTCGATTTGCTCTGGTGACATTGTCATCACTATGAAAAATGGACGAGTCTAATCCTGCCATCGGTTTCTGGACGTCGACAAAATACCGCCAAAACACAACAAATCTCCCTCAAAGCGCTCCCGAGACCGCCTACGTTCTATGAAATGGAGATCTCAACGCTGGCGTGTACACCAAGCGAATGACATCAAAGAAGAACCTAGGAATCCTTCAGATGACGGGATTCAACGAGCAGTGACACCGTCCCAGCAACGAGGCCCCACGGTGCGTGAATCTCGTGAGGTGCGTAGTGCTACTGTGTCACCTGGTCGCATGCACTGTCAAGTTGCCACCAAGTCATGCTGCGATCCTCCTTCTGTGTTTCATGTGTGTGGTATGAGGCGCAAAGAAGACAACAAACCACAGATCAATGATAAAAATCAGTTATGCCGGGATGTTGCCTGCGAGAGGACAAGTACAGCAGTACCTGACCCAAAC